>QLOY01000865.1:0-16337 GCA_003313965.1 Megacollybia marginata | reverse complement strand
TGAGGACACTGGGGACACTGGGGCCTTAGTCACCTTTTTCCTGATGAACAACGAGCACAGGATAAAGCTGCTGAGATTGTAGCAGGTATCTGTAGTCCTGGAGGATCTAAATCATTGAAAAAAGAGAGGTTGGTTACCTGCTATTATATTGACAGCACTGACCATTTCTCTATAGTTAGATCTCAAAGACAATCCAGCAAAAAGACTAAAGGTGTCAGCTGAGGACACTCACCCTGCATGACAAATCAAAACATCAGTTAAAGCAAAGGCAAAAAAGCCACAAGGCAGGAAGAAGACAAGCTCGAGCTCAAGTCACCCAGCAAAGTATCCTAACTGGCTGACACCACTTACTTGGCCAATGATCCAGGCAGCAGCTCGGGATGCAGGATGGAAGATGAAAGCAATAGAGATTGTGAATGCTTTGAAGAAGTGATATCCTGAAGTCTTCAGTCATCAGCAAGATGGCAGATGAATGGAGCTGAATGTACTGTATGGACATATAGACACTATGTAGCCATATCATCTCCATACTATACATATGTTGCCATATCATCTCCATACTATACATACACCAGTATACATCTCACAAGCTACCATAGTATCTATAATGATCCACAGGCTGGCATTCAGTTAATCAATATCACTAGCAGTAGTAGTAGTAGTAGTAGTAGTAGCAGCAATACTAGGATCCACAAGATGATTAACACTATTGAATACATTCATGAGTATGGTGGTCTGCATACCTATTTACATAGAAAGTATCAAAACAGTCTAATGAATGCCTGTAATCAAAATTTAGAGGAAGTGGATGTGGACCAAAATCTGAAATCAAATGAGCTGCACAAAACATTGTGTCCAAATGGATCACAGAGTATACCCGTCCTCCATTCCGGCGCTCATCATACTCAATGATCCACATACCCATTGCATCATCTGGTCTCCTCCCACACTTGACAAACCACTCCACCAGTGCACAGGGATAACACTGATCATTGTGACTGAAGGAAAAGAGGAGATGAACACGAACAGCACTCATGCCAGCAAACCCTGCCTTGCTCTGATCTTCTACCACATATGCGCAGTCATACTGTGGTCCTGACCTTCGCTATGATGGTGTGGCACATATCCATTCCTGCTTCATCCCATGAATACCAGAAAGATCGCTTGGTGCAAAGAATGTAGCAACAGCTGACCGAAACACTGAGATGGAGCTTCGATGATACGACCGATTTTCGGCTAAGGCTATAAATCGCTCTTTCAATACTCTACATAAGTCTAAGCCTTGGATATCTGCATTCTATGAATTACTCGCTATAGCTTACGACACAGTTAAAGCTATGTGTTAGAGATAAGCTATGTGTTAGAGATCTAGAAAACTGGATTGATGAGTCAGGGTTAGCTATCGTTTGAGATACGGTTAACTTATGAATTGGCTAGACTCTATGAGGTATTGGCCAGAGGGTTTACTTAGTGAAAGGAAGGACATCATTCGAATTCAAACTATCTACAAGAGATCTAGAAAACTTGACTATCTAAGAAAGCAAACGGTAATAGGCTATGGAAAAACTAGAAAAGTCGAATGGTTAGAGAAACGCTCAGGAAAGTCAGAAAGCTTTGGGACTCGACTCCGCTTGGACCTGGAAATAGTCTAGGAGTTGCTTGGTCAAGCACCAGCACTCGGGATAATGTCGATTGGCTCAGCTCCACTGATCTAGAATTCGGTGATCATGGATCGAAAATATTAGAGTCACAATGACTCTAGGATCGATCTCTTTGTAAGATGATCAAGGGCCTGGAAAGGTCTGCCCAGTCATATCTAGGAGTATCAGAGAGATTCGGAAAATCGGATAGGACTCAAAAAGGAAAATAGTAATTGAGGGACCATCAGAAGGAGTCATCAAAGGTCGAGAGCATTCGGATAAGCCTTCCATCCTCTCCTGTGAGTCAGAATCAGCTTAGGAAGAAAGCTTGGAAATGTTTCATCTATTCTAGTATCTGCTTGGCATTTGTATAAAAGGACTCAAAGTTCTAGTAGTTAGATAAGTGATTTGCTACCTGTTGTACTTTGGGTTCCATATTTGGATATCTATTGTTATCAGTGTTTGTGCTATCCTTCATGTGATTTGAGACTTGATTTGAGGAATCATCTTGGATTTGCATATGTCTTGACTTGGATTTGTCTTTTGGTTGACATTTGTGTTCAACTTTGTGATAAATTGTGATTGTCCATTTGTGAATTTGTGAGATATACGTTCCCGGCCTCTATCATACACCCTTGGTGTTTAAACACACTCCTGGTCTATAGGAAATATGTTTGTCACGTTTTCTAGAAAATCAGTACAACTTTAAAATAAACCTTCTATTGAGATAGAAACCTCACAAAGCTCTCCTTCTGACCTCACAAAACTCGGAATATCAAAGCAAGTTGTATGTATATTAGGAGTGTCTTGTTGTCCACAGTGCTCTGTGTGGATTAGCAGGCTTTCTAGATATATCGGTCTCGCCCCGTGCACTCGCACGTTCCTCATCATCGAATCTCTGGTAATCTATCTGTTGGTATGTCCTCTGGTCTCCAGAGACTGTTTGGGTTCAGCTGTTCATAGAGGAAGTGCTGTGTAAGGAGGGGAAGTTGTGGAAAGCCAATATGATCACCAAGTTCTTTAATGTCAGAGGGATAGTTTGGGACTGGAATTTCTGATTAGCATTCACTTATATCATATATGAGAACCCACCTCGACGTTGAGCTAAGACCACATTTGCATCAACAAACTGATCATCAATGGCTCCACCATCATCATCTTCATCATAAGCTGGCTTGTCATGAGTCAGTGGCAACATTCCATGGTCAACAAAATCAGCTCACATAGCTGTAAGCTTATCAAGATGCTGGTTGGTCTGAAGCATCTGACCAAGAGCATTCCATCGATTAGAGTGTCTCCATGGTTTTTTAACAGCAGTGATATGACGAGATTCTGTAATGGAAGAACAAAGTCCATTGGGAGCACTGAAATCAATGATGAAATCCGGATAGATACAGACTGGTTTTGTATCCATATGTGTGCATCTGTTCATACTAAGTGTGTATGTATACATACAATACATACAACTCACATGGGCATACACTCTACACCTGTGTATGTCCCCGTCTATGTACCTTTGTGGACATACGGCTTTATGAAGGTATGGTCTGAATGGAGTGTATGTCACATACACTCCATTCATCTGCTATCTTGCTGATGGTGCTATTTCTCACCAGACAATTGAAGATTGGATTGACAGAGGAGAGAGTCAACCAAAGTGGAAAGATAGTACACTCAGAAGAGTTGGATTTGACCCTCAGTACAACATGGCAGGATGGAAAAATATCCTAGTAAGTTATTGTGAATACGCGAATGGAGTAAAAGCTAAATCTTACCTATGTAGTCCTCTCATCCTGAGGTGATAGTGGCGATAAAGCAGTGTCTGCTTGGCCTGCAGTCAGGATCAGCTCCTGTCTCAGTTATTACAGTTTGAGCTGTCATCCTCGCATCAATCACCTGTTTACAGCCAGAGATCCTAGAACATACCTTTCATGATGGAACTCATTTCAGAGCATCAGAATCATTTGTTAGGAAGTTCCTCCATGACACCATGCAGTGGTCAATTCATAAAGCCACACAGGCTGCACAAAAGCTTCCTCCAAACTGGGAGGATCAATGCGAGAAGTCAACACTGCGGAAAGCGCATCACATCAAAGAAAATGACATACCCCCAGAGCTCTGGGTCAATTCTGACCAGACACAGAACTTATATGCCCCTGGTAACAAGGCAATGTGGGCTGAGACTGGTGCTAAACAAGTCTCATTGGTCAGGGGTGATGAGAAACGAGCATTTACCATTATGGTCTCTGTCTCTGCAAGTGGTGGTGTCCTACCATTCCAAGCCATCTACACAGGCAAGACTACTGCATCTCATCCATCCTCAAGAGCCCCATACTACACTGCAGCAATAGCAGCTGGATTCAAGTTTGTTTCTTCTGGAAATGGCAAATACTGGTCGAATCAGAAAACCATGCAAGAATTTGTGGATGAGATACTCGCACCTTATTTTGAGGCCCAGAAGCGACTTCCGAATCTTCCACACGAGCAAAAATCACTCTGGACCATTGATGTGTGGTCAGTTCATCAATCTGCAGAGTTCTGAGCCTGGATGCAGACCCATCATCCAACAATACAACTCGACTTTGTCCCGGGAGGGTGTACAGGTGTTGCTCAGCCTTGTGACAATGGTATTCAGCACTTCCTCAAGCTATCAACAAAATGATCATATCACAAAGACATTGTCACTGACATAGGAAATCAGATTGATGCCAGCAAGATGACTCTGTCAGTAGATGATCATTTGGGCACTATGCAGGATTCAAGTGTTTGATGGTTATGGAATGCTTTCAATGCCATTAACAACAAAGAGCTTGTAAAGAAGGTAAGTAGTACATGTACCATAAAATTCATCATGAACTAATGAGATCTTTCATAGGCATTCAAATTGTGTGAGGTCCGGGATATAAACCTGTCCTATACATCACTAACCAGCTTTGCTGTATGAGAGCATCTCCGAGAGCTAAAACACACAGACCCCAAGTTTTGGGCTGAACTGCAGGGAGCTTGCGAGCAAATCATATCAGATACAGATCTAATGCAAGAGGATTCTGTACCTGATCCTGAGGAAGAAGATGGAATTGACAGCTCCAAGGTTCCTATTGGTGCTGTCGTTGCAACAGTTGTTGAAGGTGCTTGCCCAGATGGAATCTTGACAGATGAGAATGGTGGGCTGAAGTTTGATGGTGATGCTGAGAACCGTGAACCTGAAGAGGGTGTGGATGACCTTCAAGTCACAGCTGGCTGCACACGCCAGGGGAAGAGGAGAATTGTGCCAAACCGGTGGTACAGCAACAAGGAATATACTTGGCATGGCGACACAGATGAGCCTGATGTGGGAGAAGAGTAAATGCTGATGGAAGCAGATCAGATTTACTAATTTTGAGCAGATTGTGCTTTGAAATGAGTGTCTGGGACTCTCGAAGACTGTATAAGACAAATTTTTCAATTTTAACCTTAAAATTAGTGAGATTCAGTGGTCTGTGACTGTTTGCTGGGTAGATTCAGCCACTAGCACTGTGACATGGGACACCTGTGACATTTCAGCACCGCCACTTGGCCTGTGACCTGTGACCTCCGAACTGTTCGAAATGGTACAGTACCATACCCGTATTGCATACTGTTTGAGAGTTAGGGACAGCACAGCTGCCTTGTCCGGTGACATATGCCACTGGTCTTTTATAAGTGATGTGTTATCACACACCCAATAATCCCGCTTAATCTGCCTAACAAGACTTGATAGAACATTCCTTCCCATATCCATCACGTCACATTAGGCCCGTTTTACCCTAGCACCTCAGCACCTCAAGAGCATCCAGAAAACAGGTAACTAACAGCAGTGTAGCAGCAGGGGAACATGATATCAGTAGTATCTACAGTATGTCCTTTGTTTAGGCTCCATACACTTGTTGCTATGTTGCTATTTAAAATCCACCTGCACTCACAAAGAGCAAGGTCTTGTTCTCTGACTGTATTTCAAAAACATAGATGTTACAATATTCTGGCTGACAGGGGCCTGTATAGTCAGAAACAAGTAGTATACCGGTTGAGTGCCATCTTTGATAGACTGTGAGAGTTATATTTAATGGACACTGGTAAAGAGGGGTACAAGACAGACAAGAAGAAGGTGTAAACTCTGTTGAAGGAGATTGCATTCCTATGCAGAACAAAGGAAGTAGGTTGGGCTTGAGGAGGGGCTGTAGTGGTGGAAGAAGGAAGGTCAGGTTCAAAGGATTACTGAGCTCTACTCATACCTGGAATAGTTAGTTGAATACAATCCTTGGTGGTTCAACAAAACATCTTTGAATGGGCTTGCTCAGGCTCTGGCTCACTTGGTGCTCAGTGTTCAGAATCAAGAAAATACTTATTATGTAATAGATAGAGATGTAGTCTCCAAGTTGAATATAGATTGTCTGTAGGGGTATTCCCAATGAATAACCTTCCTTCAACCTCTAGAGTCTTGTATTGGGCTAAACCACATTGCTTCAAGGTTGGCCAAGCCTTTATACACTTGCTCAAGGTGTAGTGCAGATGACTAGGTGGTGTGGATACTTGAGTCCTTTGGTTTCAGTTAGCAATGTAGGTACTGAAGGAAATTATACTATAATCACTGAATGCTGGTCAGAAAACTAACTGGCAACACAGGAACAAGCAACATTATCATATTATGCAGAGGACCCAGCCAGGAGATGAGTTCACTAATGATGAAACAGAAGGGGAGTGTGACATAGAGAGAGTACCTCTGTTATTGTTCAATTCATCATCATTATACCTCCCAAAGTAGAGGAATCACCCATCCATGAGGATGATGGAAAGGATAAACCAGATGTTGATGGAGAATCACAACAAGCAGGTACCCAGACTCAGAAACAATAAGTGAAGAAGCTGACAGAAAGAAAGGCTCATCACCACCAGTGCTCTGCTCAGTGAACAGCCAATCACAACCTGGAATCAGTGATGACACAGAGTTTGATGTATGCAAATTGATTAAAGCAGCAAAAGAGAAACCATCTGGATGAACACAAGAAATATGCAATGGGGAACCACCTGGCCAAGCCTTGAAGCAACAGGAAGCATTGATACAGCACTATTGATATCAGAAGTAAAATAAACAGCTTTACCATCAAGAAAGACCATAACAGATGGTATAGAAGCAGTCAAAGGCATAGTGGAGGACATGAGTAGATCTGAGTAGACAAGGGAAGGAAAGGAAAACAAAGGAGAAATCGAGCCCGAACACAAATAAAAAAGGCTGGTTGGAGTAGATGGATTAGAGTGATAAAAAAACCTGCCAACATTGGTGAGGGTGATTTTTGTTTGCACAGAGGAGTATACATTTTGCACAGCTTTTCACCCAAATTCTGATTGCCTGTGAAACCTTAAAATAGAGGACCACAAAGGCCCTCTACCCAATGGTAGCAGGAATAACTGTGGATCAAATCATTGTATGAATAAAATAGAATTGAAGTCTGAGATTGAGTACTGAGTAATTGGGTATCAGATGGAATGAAATGTCAAGTGTAAAGGAGTTGGAAGTATTGAATGGTTCTCAATATAATATGCCCTTGATATTCTGGTTTTAATTGAGTCTCTCCAACTGTCAGGCTGAGCAAGGATGAACTTGGCATCTTGGATCTTGTCATCACATGCATTTATCATGTTGATCACATATAAAATTCCCGCTACTTTAGTAGTGGGTCTAAATGCGCCCTATTTCAAGATCCAGCGATCTGACGCATCCCCTTTAGGTTGTCTTCTTACGCATTATTAGTTACGACTGTTACTCAATATAGCAATCAGTTGCCCATGATTTGCTTTAATAACTCTGGTTGATTATTGCCTTCTGCATTATGACTGTCCATGGCTTTGTACCACATTGATGGAATCCTCTCCAATGTTCTTGTTGACCCCTTCTCTTGAATCTCTCCTACCTCCCACCATCCAATGCCTGATGCAGGTGTCCTTTGCCCTATGGTCTGTGGCCCTGATTCTGCAGGCACTCTTCTTTCAACAGCTGTTATGCTCTTGCTGCAGCATCTTCAGCTCAAATTACCTGTTATATCTTAGGGAAAGACTGGATACACCTTGCCCAGGTTCATTGATTGCCCCTTCAATTAACACTATGCCCGCACTGTTAGTATATGAAGAAAGTAATGCGGCTTCCCTCACGGGTCACCGCTTTACCTGCAGCATGGCTTGTGTATGAATACGTGTGTACGCACTGGTAGGGCTGGTAAGCAAAGGGAACAACGTCTTACTTACTTGAATAAGGCTTGTGCTTGATAGGCTAGCGTTAGAGCGAGGCTTAAAGAGCAAAGTAACTAAGTACTCGAATTATCCCTAACTACTTACACAGCTTATATACCAACTATGATGGTCCGTGCGTATATAACTCAGCCCACAGGGCTACCTCTTATCTACTACATCAGTCAGCAATGACTGCGGACAGTAAGCAGATTCCCAGAGGGACATATGCTATTGGACGGAATAACCTAGGAGTATATGTAATCCTCCGTATCTTTCCTATTGGTTGATAGCGTGTATTCCGGTATAATGTCGGTGATCTTGTCAGACACGTGAGTGACACGGTGTCGTGACTTCGACACTTTCAACACACCCCCTCGCTAAGTGTCTGGCAGTGAACTCAACTGTCTCACCTATCTCCAGGTGGCGGCCTCACCAGTATCTTAGTAAGAGGTTTTTCCTTTTACCAAACTTCACCAATACTTACTACTGGCTTACTGTTTTAAAAGACAATACCTAATTTTCGTCTGAGATAATCGAATTGTACACGTCCAAGGTTCTTTGTGAGTATATCAGCAATTTGATCCTTGGTCGGTACATGCATCATTTTGACTCGTTTCAATTCTACTTGCTCACGTATGAAGTGAAAATGTATGTCAATGTGCTTGGTTCGTTTGTCGGCAACAGGATTCGAAGCTATGAATAGTGATCCTTGATTGTCGCCAACTATAGCTGTTGTGTGTTTAACAAACTTAACTCCAAGTTCGTTGAACAAGTTTTGAACCCAAATGACTTGTTTACAACAGTCGCAAAGAGCCATGTATTCGGCTTCAGTGCTAGAGAGCGCGATTGTAGTCTGTTTATGAGAATTCCAGACAACCACTGCATCCGCGATCAATATGAAGTAACCAGTCTGTGATCTTCTATTATCCTCATCAGAGGCCCAATCAGAATCAGTGAAGGCGATCGGTTCCGACACTGTTGATTTGCCATTAAAGACTATTTTATATTTGGTAGAACCCGCCAGATATTTCATAATATGTCTAGCCGCATTAAGGTGCAGTTTAGATGGATTAACTGAGTATTGCGACAGTTTGATTACTGCATACGCAATGTCTGGTCTAGTTCCAAGTGTGAGGTATAGGAGAGAACCTATGATCGACTGATATTGCTTCTTGAGTACTTCATCAACCGGATCGGTGTTGATCATCGGTTTGTACCCAGCTGGTAATGGTGTATGCGCAACGTTTGCGTTAACCATGTTAAAACGTTCAAGAACTTTCTTTAGGTAGGTTTCTTGGTCAAGAGTAATCAACCTCTTGGACCTATTTCTCGTTATAACCATTCCTAGAAATTCTTTACATTCTCCGAGATCTCGGCATTCCCATTTTGCCATGAACTCTTGCTTCTTTTCCATCAGAAGCTTCCTGTTTGGTCCCATAAAGATTGCGTCGTCGACGTAGACAACTACAATCACAAAACCTCTTTTGTTTCTGAAGATAAAAACTCCTGCGTCCGACAAGCAATTCCTGAACCCCATTTCTATCATTGAGGCTCTGCATTCTTTCCACCATTCCAAGCTTGCTTGTTTGAGACCATATAAGGCGCGGAGTAATCGACAAACATATCCTATCTTCTCGACGAATCCTTCAGGTTGTTCCATATAAATCTCCCGATCAAGTTTGCCATATAAGAAGGCAGTCTTGACGTCCAGCGCTTCGAGTTCCCAGTCCTCGATCGCTGCTAAGGCCAATAAGATACGAACTGTGTCATATCTGACGACAGGAGAGAACAATCCGTCATAGTCAATTCCTTCTATTTCGAAGAACCCTTTTACAACCAGTCTTGCGCGTTTGCGCATGTCTGATTTGGTATTAAACACCCATCGGTTCTTGATTGCTTTTCTTCCAGGTGGTAGTTTAACTAACTCATAAACTTTTCTCTTTTTCAATGCATCCAATTCTTCTTTGCATGCCTTTAACCATTGTTCCTTTTCACTTTGTGGAAGTTTAAGAATGTTTTTGAAATTCCATTCTTTTTCCGTGTCAGAAACTGGCAATGCATAAGATAGTAGTGCAAGGTACAATTTTTCACCCCCTTGTTCAAGTACCGAAGCCAGTTCAGCTTCAACTTGAGAGCGTTCTCGAACAAATTTACGGCTTTTGGCATTATACCATACTGTTGAGCCGTCTTGATGTTTTCGAGGAGCCCAGCCTTCTTTCAAAGGCCGTAAAGGAGCTATACCTGGTGCAGGTGCTGGAATAACACCTTCACTTAGATCCCTAATAATGGGATTCTTAACACTAACAGGAATTGGTGTTCCACGTTCGGGAGCTTTCATTTCCCGACGTTCGCGGCGCTGAGCTACTGGTAGTTGTAACTCGTCATCATCATCGGGTGGCGGTGGTGATCGACTTGATCCATGAGTGGGAACAGATTGTTCATCATCCGAACTATCAGAACCGTCGTTCTGTGAAGGGGAAGGGGGACGAGGGGATACATAGTCGTCCATCTGTTCCAGTTTATTGGGAGGATGAGAGGGTTTGAAATCAATTCCATCATCCGAGCTGTTATCATCATTACCAGAGGAATCATCATTATCCCTAGGAATAGACGAAGATTTCTGTTTATCTGGTTCTAAACGCTCAAACGGTTTACTGTCTTTACACTTTGGAAACCAAAGTTCATCAAAGGTAGCGTCAGGGCTACTGCGTATCGCATTCGTTGAATCCATGAATAGATAAGATTTTGATCCAACATCGTAACCGATGAAGATCATAGCTTCTCTTTTGGGAGAAAGCTTATTCTTTCTTCTATTTTTTGGAATGAATACATAAGCACCACAACCAAAGACTCTGAAATAAGAGACATCAGGTTGCTTCATGTTGAAGACTTCATTAGGTGTCTTCCAATCCAAGCGCTTCATGGGAGTGCAGTTATATACGAAGATTGCTGTTTTGTAGGCAAATTCCCACCAAGAGACGGGACAGCATGCCATATGACGTAAGGCTTCTTCTTTGTCAGTTAACGTCCTATTAAGGCGTTCTGCTCTTCCATTTTGCTGATGTATATGAGGTGCGCTAGGGTGCATAGATATTCCTTCTGTATTCAGAAAATGTTTGAATTCGCCACTTAAGAATTCTCCTCCTCGGTCTATGCGAAATTGTTTGATCTTCTTGCCTGTCTTTCTCTCCGTTAACGCTTTGAACTTCTTGAATGCAACGAAGGCAGCATCCTTATGTTTAAGAAGTTCATGATAGGCGTATGAAGAATGATCATCAAGGAAGTTTATTACGAACTTGAATCCATGATATGATCGAACAGGAAATTCAATCAAATCAGCATGGATTAGGTGTAGAATTTCTGTGGCGCGTTTTTCTGATGCAGGATACGATTTTGATACGTGTTTACCCATTTCACATCCTTTGCAGGTACTGAATTTTGGTAAACCTTTGACTTTAACACCTTTAAGGTGCGTTTCCAAATGACGCATAACTTCTTTGCTGGCATGTGCCATGCGATTATGCCATGTGTCATAGTCAACCGTTTTTGACATGAAGACTGATTCCCAGGCTTTTTCCGAATTCCAGATAATGGACGGAAGCCAATGAAGAAGCTTATTGCTTTCATTCAAAGGTAAGCCTTTATAGAGTACTTTATCAGTCTTTTTGTGAACAACTTGTGTGCTTGTAGCATTGCTAACAAGGATACAGTTGTTTCCTATAAGTTTGCCAATCGACAAAAGTCGATTTTGAGCTTCCGGATAATATACCACAGGATATAGTTTTGTGATTCGTGATTCACCATTCACATATGTCTTGATTAAGACAGTTCCCTCACCCCTGAGAGTTACTTTATCGTTCTTATTAACACCTTTTAATAAATGTGGTGTTGTGAACTCATGGTAGGACACAAAATCCTCATGGTGTGGAGTTATATGGGCTGTACAGCCACTATCCATCAACCAGTATTGTATAGTCTTATCACGCGCAGCATATGCAGAATCAGCTTGATTACTACTAGTTAATACATTGCTGTATTCTACAGTTCGTAAAGAATCTGTAGGCGCGTTAGACTGTTTAGGATAAAGTGTTTCGTACCATTGTGCAAAACTTTCATAATGGCCATAGCCATTGCCTTCATCTACCAGATCGTAGATATCCTCATTCCAATTGAAAAGATCATCGTCAGGGAAGACGTCTTCTAGTTTGTAATGTCTCGGCCCTCGAGGTTGAGGTATCGAATCATTACTAGAACTACTGTATTGGCGTTGAGCACGCCATTTCTTTGGTCTTCTCTGTTGATCCAGACTAGCTTGTGCCGCATAATTTAGTCTGTGGCGTTGTGCTGCTACAAGTTGCTCCTTCGCGGTTGCTTGTTGTTCTGCTAGCACTTGTTGCAGATATGTCGGTTTCTTCTTATTAGAAGAGCTAGTAGCCGGGTTAGGCTTAAAGGTATCTTTTCATCGGTTCCCGTTCGATTTTCCTTTGTAGCCTATTTTCTTTATGAAATCCGGCGTCTTCATCAATTGTCATGTTCCAAGCGTCCATCCATTCCTGGAGTGGAGCTCTGGAAGGATCTCCGATGTAACAAACATCTGCTGTTTCTCGAGGAATATAACGTTCCTTCATCCTTGAAGCTTCGTTTTCTCGATATTCAGCATTGAACTTTGTTAAGGTGGCTAATCTCCTAAGCCTATCCTTGTCTTTGTGCTGATCACAGCCACTACAGTAGCCGTTGATCTTATGATTCCAAGTGATGTTGGCGACCCAATTATTGATCGTCTGCAGAGTTTGGTAATTATATACCGTATCAAGCGGTATAACTATCGGATTGTTGTGAGAGTTGTTACTCCATGGAAGACTTTTCCAGTCAACTATCTGCGCATTATGCCACCCGGCTAAGTTATTCTTAAATTCGTTATCGGGTAATCGATCGTCGAATGAGAATACTGGATAGCCGTCTCTGAACATAATTTTGTGAGGAGAGTCTCTGACTGTCCTAGCTTCTCGCAGATGTTGGAGATGAAACATTATCAACTCCAATCCTAGAGTCATCAACTGTGGAGAGCAACCAATACAATAATTTTTGGTTTCTCTTCCATGCATTTGATTGATGGTAAGCAACTCTTTCCATTTGGCCTCAAGGGCATCTACCGAGTAAGTGCCCCATTTGAGTAAATTCCAACCATGGGGAGCCATATGGATATGGGTGTGATCCTTTAATTCTGCAGAACACAAATGGTGGTAGCCGAAATCGTTCCTTCGGCATATAAATCCTTGACGTAAACAGTCATGATTAAGAACTACAGTTTGTTGAATATGAAGCTTCTTTCGAAGCTGGCGAATTGCCGGTATGTTGTAAAGATCTTGTTGATGTTGATCCTCGATTACATCTAAGACATTCTGGACTTCCTTATCAAGGAAATCCGTCACTTCTTTGATTAAATCTGGATCTGTAACTGTTGTTAACAGTTGATTGATTACATTGATGTCAGGAACAGGTGCCTGCATCAAGTCCCGGATGATAGTGTCATTGTACTGACTGTAATAGTCGTACATTGTCTTATTATCAGGGCCAATCACTTTACGACTCATATTCATAAGTTCTTTGTGAGTGAAATCACGTTTTGGGGAACTCTGTTTTCTCCTGGCTCTAAGAGTTTCAGAAATGGGTTTTTCTAACGCTTGCACCCATTCTCGAGCTCTTGAATCCGGAGGAGTGATTTCTCCAGTACGTTTAAACATTTCTCTTCTGTTAGTAGACATTGGTCTAGGATTCGGGATTGGGTGGAGTTCAGAAATGCGAGCATTCCCAGCCATATCAATGGGAGGATTATTGTGTATAGGGGAAATTCCATGATGAATAACATCATCAGGTTTGCTAAACACATCGATTTTATGGCTTTTCGCCATAGGAACCGGATTAATTTCATCAAAAGGGTGCAAAGAGAATATGCGAGCGAAAGGATTTTCTTTCTCGGGATTCTTCGGAGTCGGTTGTATAAGGCCATGAATGTCGCCTGTATGACGGACATAGATGCCTGTATCAACTTCTTTGCCTTTTCCTTTATCTTTAGGAATAGTATCCGGTCTCTGTCTAAAGGGGTTTGAACCACTAGCTGGTGATGAGGGAGCAGTGGGAATGTCTCGAGAGGTATCTCGAAATAACTGCTGCTCTTGTTCCTCATCCAGAATTCTTTGTGCATTTGCAAGTTGTTTTCCTGCTTCAAAGAGTCGTAGAACACGAATATTGCGTTCCTCCGTTGAAATGGAAGGAACATTGCGGAATGCACTTCTTTTGACTCTGGGACCAGTTGTTACTGGTCTTGTGATGTCTGTTGATGATTCGTCCTCTAATTTTATTGAGGGCGAAATCTGCTCTACAACTGGAGAGAAAGAGACAGAAGGTGAAGTTTCCTCCTGTTTAATAAGGAATTTAACTTCTTCTTCTTCTTTTATTTCAAGCTTTATAGGAGAGCCAAGCGGAGCTGGGGTAGCACTATGAGGTGGAGGTACCGGTAAAGGTTTCCTCGACATCGTTGGAGTGGTATTATCCCCATAGACTACATTAAAAGCCCCTGTAGGGCTATAGTCGGCAATAAACTGATGTGCATCTTCATGACTCATGTCAGAAGAGGAATCATCAGTATAGATGTCTTCTGGTTCGTCATAAATGACGATTTGGGGTAGCATTGGTGACCTTACAAGGTTATCCATTGCTCTTTCATTCTGCCCTATTGATTCATCATTTTCAGCCATTAAGACTGTGTATGATCTTTCATTGGTATCAGTAATGAATGTTTCCGTAGCTTGCAAAGCTACGTCCCCCATTGCGTCAATTAAGACACCATCAGCATCATCTATTTCCGCTTGTGCTGCCATTGCAGCACGTTTGACTTTCTTGTGCTCTTTTCTCCTTTTGTTAGCAGCCTTCTTCTTTTCCTTTTTCTGAGCATCAGTTTTAGCCCCCGCAACAGCCGGAGCTTTTTGCGTATTTGGCTGTGTACGCGCCTGCTGAGGTGCAGGCCCGGGTCTAGACTGATTTTGTCCTTGATTTTGGGTTTTTGGCGTATAACGCGGTAACCCAGTAATCTTGGCTGGCATAGCAGAATGTTTCTGCTTACTAGCTCTATCGGACAAATATTTCTCAGTGAAAAGTTTGATGGCTATATCAACAGTTTTGAAGGTGCCGCCCATTTGGCCAGCATCAATCATGTGTTTCCATTTGGGGGACAAGGCAGAGGTCAAAATAATGACTCTCTGTTTTTCTTTTAACTCGTGTCCTCCCTCATGAACACGTTGCATCAAACCTGCTTTAATAGCAAGTTGTTGTGGAAAATCTTTTCCATCTTGTTTATGATCAAGAATTTGATAATTGGTCATATCATTATATAATGTGTTGACCGCAATTTCGCTTGGTGTACCGAATTGAAGCTGGAGAGCTTCCCAGGTTTCAGCGGCTGTGTCCTTCATATATTTTTCGCGGATTTCAATATCCACGTATAATATAATAAGGCCATTAGCCTGCATATCATCTTCGGTCCACTTCTTGATTTCATTTTCATTATCAGATGCAGGTTTTTGCATTTGTATGCAGATTTTAGTGTTACCAGTCGTTTCATAGACAGCTGGTACTTCTGCAATAATGGTGGGGGAAGGTTTTACATTTGTTCCTTCAACAATGAGCCAGAGTTGTTGGACCATGAAGTAAGCCTTTAAAGTGGAGGCCCACTTGTAGTAATTGTCTGCACCCTTAAGGGTAGGGATCGAGGCAGAGATCTTGTTAGCAGATGTGGAAGACATTTGAATATTTGTTTGAAAAGTTTTGAAAGTTCTGTGGGTGAGGTCAGAATCGTTATTATGACGGTGGTGGTTAATCCAGCATAGAGATCGGGTGATTGATCTCGTGCGTCACGATTCATATGGGTGAATAGGGTGAACGTGGTGAATCAAGTGGTGATTATCCATCAGTACATTCGGTCCATCGAGATCTTCTACTTCATCTCAACTGGAACGTACTATAATTCTTAGTGGTCAAAGAATTCGTCTTTCCTTATCGCATGGGAGGTCTAATTCCTTGTTATTAGAACATTTCATCTAAGGAAGACACGTTTATTTAGTTCTTTACTAGACGTTGGGCTCGAAGAGCTTATCCTCGACATAAACCTAGTCCTAACTATGGTCATCTTTTAGGGTTTTATCCCGGGCAGACTTTTCCATAGGTTTAACTAAGACAGAGGTCCCTGGTGGAGGATGTCTAGAACAGATACGTATATCGTTCCTTTGAACAGATGGTTCCCAACCATATGGTCACAGTCAATCGAACTTCATCAGCACTAAGAGTGCCTTCCTCCGAAGTTACGATTTCCAGTATATGCCCCGGAACCCGGCGCGACTGTGAACCAAAATAGTCTGGAACTCTTCGGAGTTAACCGAATATGTTCAGATTTTTAAG
>QLOY01000859.1:0-17852 GCA_003313965.1 Megacollybia marginata | reverse complement strand
AGAATAAAGTAGATAGACATCCTTAGTATGTTGCCTTCTACCTTGCCTGAAGGAATCTTGACTCGGAAATGAAGGGATACCGAATCCGAGAGCAGTTTTGCAAAATTTTGCACTTCCGGGACAATGATAGTATATAGACCCATCGAAACCACTGGGTTAGCTCCGTTCAGAGCTTCCAAATCCGCAAATTTTCAAGAATCGACTGCAAAATTGCTATTACCGTCTCTCAAATTTCTGCCTGGTTCGGTTGTGCTTCTGCGGCACTGAGCATGGTCGTACGTCAGCCGGATGTGTGTCCTTAGTTTTATTGCGCTTCCTGCACTTCCAGCCTCTCAAATCTGGATTGAGCCCTAGGAGCTTGTCTTTCCGTGTCCTCTTTGGCCTCTTGTTTTCCTCGAAACGATATCAATTTGCTCCGACTCTGACTCTTTTCGTGGAGCTCTTAAACGGCAATTGATCAATCGTGGCTAAGCTATCCTTGACTACGAATGCGCTCTTTTCCGAGCCCAATGGCAGGTATGCGAATCTCGAATGAATGCATCCAGTCCCTGGCTCAGCCGCTCTAGATATTTGTAGGCCTGTTCCGGTTCCGATTACTTCAGTTCAGCTTTGCTGATTCGGTCCTTCATTTGTTGCTCATCCCCTGACCGGCCTGATCCTCGTGCATATACTAGAGCGTATTAGATTTGCAAAAAAGTCGCAATTTCTCACCTGCTATCTCGGTTAAGTTTTCTGTTAAAGTCCTTACCTCACTCCTCATCCGGATGTTTACGTGCAGTGGCATAGAGTAGCTGTCCTCACCACCATCCTTTTTGCTGCCTTTTCTTGCCACACCAAGAATACATAACACTACACCTTCCTCAGGGAGAGTAAAGGTATAGAGGCATTGGTATGTGGGGTCACACTGGCATTGTCGCGGCCCCCCGGCCGGCGTTGGAGCGTTCCTAGAATCCTGCAATCACGCTTAGGATTTAGTGGAAATCCACAGAAAACTGACATCTAATACACTCTACTTCCTTCCTTCCTTCCTTCCTCGAACGACCCCGGGCGGAATAGCTTCTTTAATCATGTACGGTATGCCCCACATGTACAGTCAGGCCCCAGACTCCAGAACAATCCAGAATTCCGTAGTCCTGTCAATACAGCCTACTCGCGCTTTTTATGGATCGTTCTCGCCCTTCGAATTCGGAGGTATTGGTTCCTCAGCCGATTATTCATGGTTTGTTTCCAAGTATCATACCTTCGTCGTAACGCGCATATAGCCATATGGAGAGCGCAAGGTTCCGCTGACCACCTCGAGCCCTCCGTTGCCTTGACAGTATGCTGCGTCCCGACTCCGCCGGAGCCCGCCGACTGAATTTACATTGCTATGACAAACTGGCTGCGTGCATACTACGCTCCGAAGTGAAGCAGAGTATGACACCAACTGCGCAACTCAATGCTCGATACCAAGGACTATGTGACAAAATACATTTGATTTTCAACTTCAAGTTACAAAGGATCGTGAGGCTAGATGATACAGTGGCTCTAATGACCAACTAAACCTTCGTAATGCCGACTCTGTTCAACAAAGACGGCTTCTTACCCGGATGAGGATTAATCCTGTTGTCCAGGCTTGGGGGCGTTAGGACCGACGAGGGCGACAGCAGCGTTGTTATTCGGTTGAGGGTCTCCATGACCGCAGCCACCATCGCGTTGTTGGGCCACAATAGCACCAGCGCACAAGCCAGTGTTGAATCCACAGCACCCATTGGCACAGTCGGAATCATGGCTACAAGGTCCGGTGATAAACTGAGTACCTGTGGCAGCGGAGGTGGCGGTAGTAGAGGTGGCAGCGGAAGAGGAATCGCCAGTAGCTTTGGTCGCGGTTTGAGTGGATGCACCAGTAGCTTTGGTCACGGCGGCTTGAGTGGATGCACCTGATGGTTTAGGAGCGTTGGGTCCGGCGACGGCGACAGCAGCGTTGTTGTTTGGTTGAGGGTCACCGTGTCCGCAACCACCATCGATTTCTTGAGCAACAACGGGACCGGCGCACAAGCCAGTGTTAAAGCCACAGCAACCATCGGCGCAATCTGAATCGGACTTGCAAGGACCAGTGATGAACTGAGTCCCTGTGGCAGCAGAGGTGGACGCAGTAGCGGTGGCACCAGAAGAGGAATCCCCGGTAGCTTTGGTCGCGGCGGCTTGAGTGGATGCACCTGATGGTTTGGGAGCGTTTGGTCCGGCGACAGCTACAGCAGCGTTATTGTTTGGCTGAGGATCACCGTGGCCGCAACCACCGTCGATTTCTTGAGCGACGACGGGACCAGCGCACAAGCCAGTGTTAAAGCCACAGCAACCATCGGCGCAATCCGAATCGGACTGGCAAGGACCAGTGATGAATTGAGTACCCTTGGCGGCAGAAGTGCTCGCAGTGGTGCTGGCTTTAGTGGTTGCAGCACCGACAGCAGCTTGAGTGGTTGTGGTTGCTTGAATAGAAGCGCCGGAGGGTTTAGGCGCGTTGGGACCAGCTACAGCAACAGCGGCATTATTGTTCGGTTCCGGATCTCCATGTCCGCAACCACCATCGTTTTCCTGTGCAACAATGGGGCCAGCACAAAGACCGGTGTTGAAACCACAACAGCCATCTGCGCAGTCGGAATCTGAACGGCAAGGCCCAGTGATAAACTGGGTGCCTCGTCTGGAAATGCGAGCCGTCGACGCGGCCGACGCGACCGATGCTAGAAAACATTGTTAGTTGATCTGCGAGGATTAGCAAAGTGAGATTACCAAGGACGAAAGCGAGGAGGACAGAAAACTGCATGTTTCGAGTAGGTGGCTGGTTGAGGTATAAGTTGGTATGAAAGAAAGTGGGAGCTCCGGGCTCAAAGAATGTGAGTTGAAGGTAGTCGTAAGGACCAGAGGAAAGATGGGTGGAATGACGCTCCGTCCCTTTAAATACCACTCACAAGTGGCTATGCCGTAATCGAACTTCATTGTCCACTTTGTTCAGTTCATGGGATTATTGTTGGTGAAGGTTACGTTCACATGGTCCACAAAACCGCGCGCATCGCCTTGGAGGTCTAAACAAGGTGCTGCCTGTGATTGATGTATCCCGATCATCCCGATTTGCTTGATTTTCAGGACAAACCGAGGCTGGAGATCAAGATGGTCACCAAGTTGGCGCCCTCCGCCAGCTTCCGCCCTCGATCAAAGCTGGTAACCTTCGTGGCTGATGACAAAAAACCGACAGTTGGAGGTCCATGGCAACGATCGATCTAAATTCGAGGAGTGACTGAGACACGCACATGCCCATAGTATGATAAGTTGTCTGTTTGGATGCGCGCCTTTCGTCCTTGTTCGTTCCGAGTCAGCTTTCCCAAATACAGAGCCCTGACAATGTCTAACCAGAAAGGCGGCGGCGGCACCGCATCAAGACCTTGAAAGATCCTTTAGAACAAGATGTCCCAAGGAGCAATCAGAACAGAGAAAACAGATATCACGGTTGCTAGCGCGGAAGGTCAACGCGTTGGGCATCTCGAAGTGATTATATCAGTTTAGCAATCGACCGTGGAGAGCAGTTCGCAGCAGGTTGTGGTTTGGTCAAGTTTTGTCCGTTGAACTCGGGTCCGTATGCTCAGCCAAACAAGCCTCAGATGAACTCATTGATTCAGCTTGGAGTTCTCACCGGTAATTCGAGGAATTCTCAGTTAATGGTCGGTAATTCGACATAAGAATCAAGAAATACGGACCAACGGAATCCACCGCGCGAGCGTAACCCTGAGGCCTCGACGCGGATGCCGCCATTTACCGTGTTGCTCGCCTGCCCAGAGCGTTTAGGGAAACTAAAATCACTTGATGGCTTCTACCGTAATCTCAAGTCAGGGTTTTCCATCAGCAGCATCTGTGTTCGCCAGGAACCACATCTTCGTCCAGCAAACAACTTGGTAAACTCAACCCCCGTTTCCCTTCTACACTGATTGGATCGAGTTTATGGATGAAAACGGCGCCGCTTGGACTATTCACTACATTGAACGCCTAGAAACAGAGACAGTGTTTAATGCATGGGCCACCTCACCTAGCCAGCCTCGCGGTCGTCAAGTTTTGGAAGTGCTACAGTCGTGAAGGGCATGTTCATTTGGCCACTCTCGATCTGACTCCCAATTCATGTTTTGCAAGTACCAAAACTCAGTGCGATGCTTTGTGGTCATGGACTTTGTTGACGGTGAGACTGAAGTTCGTCTTGCTGATGAAGGCAAGGCCCAATTGCAGCGATCTATACAGGCTTCGCATGTTGAGAACCTGGTCTTGGGAGACCTTCGCGCGCCTAATGTCATCGTTGGAAGAAAATCCAGCTCATGGTGTGGCAGGCTCAATGAAGCAATTTACTCGCATGTCTTGGACCTTGACAGTCAAGCGTGGAGGCAAGATTACCAAGGAACACGATTTACGTCTGTTGGAACGCTTGGTTAGCTGGCGGATACGTATCAAAACACGTCGATGGCTTGATCAGAAACGTTGTTTGAAACGGTTCAAGTTCGATGTAGGCGAATATTATATTGAAAAGTTAAAACTACATATCTGGAGTATGATGAGGAGTGGAATACCGACTTCAACACACGAAGCTTGCCATTGCGCAACAGTATCATACTACACATGTCGTGTCAGTGAGCGTAGGGAAGCTACACCATGACGAATAGCCTTGCAGGCTGAGACATGCAGTTATACAGTTTGGTCACGAGATCTGGTCACGAGATCTGCATACGCTTGCTTCCGTATTCAATTCTATAGAGCACGTAGCCTCCATCTTTGGCCGCCATGTCTCGCTTTCAGTGAGCTTAAAGTGGGCTTGATACTGGCAACAAACTTGGCGCCGTGTGACTTGTCCATTGTTCTCCGGCGTCCAGTGCCGTTCTAACTTGTTACTCGACCCGAAAGAACTCCGAGTTTTTACCAGATGAACCTTCATAAGGGCCATATATGAATCCAATATGTGGATGGACTCGCAGCAGGCCACACTGAAGCGTTTCATAGGACTTCATCATGTTGATACTGATCCAGGTAAGCTCCTAATGCGCTCTTTGAAAGACTTCAATTTGATGTTTGGGCCAGCAACAAGGTCCACTTATTGGAAGCTGTACTATGTGCTAGTTATGCTTTTCAAGTTTCAAAATATTACTGGGAGCCACTGAGATCCGTTATTTCTAGTGTCTGGTCGGACCTCTGATCGCAACGCCGAAACCTGAGGTTCTTGTAAACTATTCAAAGTTGATCCTAATGCTGAAAACGACAACAATGGCTTGCATTATCATGTGCTACGTTTGCGTTGTGCTCATTGTGCACTTGCTTTGATTTGGTGCTTGTCTAAAAACGTGATCGCGTTCGATTTGTTCCACAATTCACTATGGTGCTAGTCTATCCCCTCGAGTCTATAACAACAGTCTGCAGTGAAGACACGGTGCCACCATTGAAGCACATATATCTTATTCCTCCCGCCTTCAAGGAACAAGTGAACTTGGTCAGTTTCGTCGTAGATCCATGTTGCCTGATCTGAATCCGATCATATCTCAAAGAAAACCAGTCTTGAATTCTTTTGGGGCCTCAAGAAGAATGATCTCAACAATGAAATAGAGACGTCGCTGAACAAAATGAAAGGTGCAAGTTTTCACTCCTCAAAACGGTGTCCTGACCTAAGCCAGTGCGAACTGATCTTGGTCATCTGCTACAAGAAAGCAGATGCATTCTCTTCCCTTCAAAAGACATACAACAATCGATATATGAGTGGATACCTGATAGTGGAAGTGCAGCCCTCGATCAAAAGCCACTTTACACTAAAGTAAGACATCTCTGTCACAGACTTCTTTCGTTCATTGAGACAGGCTTTTCCACCCGGTCGTTTTCGATGCAGTCTGTTTCCACTCACCTTTGAGGGTGATCTG
This sequence comes from Megacollybia marginata, assembly GCA_003313965.1. Classification (NCBI taxonomy): domain Eukaryota; kingdom Fungi; phylum Basidiomycota; class Agaricomycetes; order Agaricales; family Porotheleaceae; genus Megacollybia; species Megacollybia marginata. The sequence continues at coordinate 11,934 of QLOY01000859.1, read as the reverse complement.
TACAGCCGACATTTCGACCAGGCAGGCAATGCCACCTACAAAAGATTGAACTTTGATTCAGAGCACCCGATCTTAGTGGAATCCACTGCCCACCCATTTTTCCTGCTACATTTCTCTTTATACCCTCTCTGGAAGGTCCCGGACCTTTACGATACGATTCCACTTGTGCAGTACTTGCGGGGGTACCAAAGCTTCATGGTTTGGATGCTTCCAGCTCCCGCAGAGTTTTGCATCGGACCGGACGTTTGGCGAGAGCATCGCTATCCTGGCAGTGAAGACGGGTCGTGCGTTCGTGAACAGCTATCTCGAATCAAAAGACCAAGACCATCACTCTACTTTGCAGAGAAGCGAAAAAAACAAATGCCTAAATCTTATAAGGACGGTAAGGAAGTTGTGCACTGCGGTCGAGACTCCATTCTGATTATGCATCAGTGATAGCTAATCCGAAACCACTTTCTGAAATCAATGTCCGCTTACTGCAAATGCAGATAGGCCGTCAACTTCGCATGAACCGGCAGCCCACCCCGGATTTATCAACCTCCGTATTTCGCTGGCTGTGTAATGTGGTCAAAAATGAGCCCGGTGTCGAGGACGTTGAGGATGTCGAATGCCACGATAGCATTGACAGTTCTGGAGAGGAGGTCGCCAGACATATCGACGACGCTCTACGATACAGTGCCCAACTTCCTTCCATATTGGCACCTGGCGGTAGTACACTAGATTCTGCCTATTTTACCAGCACACACTGGGCATGGAGGACATTTGAGATTCGTCTGTAGACTTCCAAGCGTATTGATATTATACCTCACCTATATATAGAATCTACCCCTATGCTGCAAGCACTTTTCAGCAAACCATTTCAGCGGCGCTGAAAAGGTCCAAAAACCGGAGTGGCGACCTGCCTCGAGTCTAACAATCACCGTACGCAACAAAAACACAGAAAAGAAGTTCCTTATGAACAAGACTGCAGACAACATTTCTGATATACCATTACATGACAATCCGCTCCTCATCTATTGCATCATGAGTCAGGAATGTTTGCACCAGATACCTTGTCATCACTTGCCTATGTCAAATCCAACGACCAACGTTATTACCTATAAGGATACATTGCAGTGAGATGCTGGGAGGATCAGTCAAACGTCGGCTCGTACTCTTCACATTTGCCCTTCCAGTTGTTGCAGGAGCACGCTTACGATATGATCAGCCCATCGAAAATGACTAGCAAAACGGCACTTACAACCGCATTCACGGTCGGAACTGCAAGCCTGGTTCGATCCCTCAATATATCATTCCAGAGGCGATTAGTACACAACCCACCTTGCCTACGGGACAGTTATTCGGCTCAGGCGCCGTACCGTTGATCATCGTAGGGATTTTGACCACTCCCGGAAGGTTAACTTGCATGCCATCTGAGGACGCCGCTACGGGAATGCTCAGGAACAAAGGCAGCAGAGGGATCAAATAGAGCAGGTTTTTCATTGTGCTGGGGAGTCTTTGGGAATACTATGGAAGAGCAATAGTTCTCAGTGTTTAAGTAAGGTCGATCTGGGGCGGTGTTTGGATAAGGACTTGCTACGTGTGTGTCGCCACCTCCAAGTCTTCCATACACTATGTCTATACCGACCCTTTCTAGATCCGATGAGTCTCTCACCCCTGACTCAATGCACCCTCGATTCCATTCCGACGCGACGCGTAACGCGGTTGATTAGTCACCACTAGTGCTCAGTTTTCAAAATCTACATTTGTCTCCCAGTCCTCTTAAGATATTTTCCCCAGAAATCCTAAACATTCCAACAACAAAGCCCGATACACCTCATCCACACCCAAACTCCACCACACGGTTCGACCAACTAGATCTGTGTCCCCTAACCTAGGAGTCCTCTCTCTTTGACATCGGAACGCTATTGACTCGGACCTGATGTGGCCTTCTTGCAACCTGAAGTTCATTCCACTTCCATGTCTGTCTATCGAAGTAATTCGATTGTGTCTTCGAAGCTAAGGTGCATAGTACCTGCAGCTCAGTTCGGATCGATGCGTAAGCTTCATTTCATTTCTTGTTCTTTTAATGTCTCTAGTCATGCATACGCTGAACTACGAGTTTCTTGTCATTTACTAAATACAACTCGAAGGCGGAGTCCGAGTCACCTTTTCCCCATTCAGCTTATCACACCAATAGATCATCACGGCTTCCTTTAGAGTTCGTAACCGCAAACTGGAGAGACGATCCTAGGGATCGTCTCTCCGATATAGCTCCAATGGCGCTCAGGTACAGCGTATGATTTCAAACTTGAAGCTTAAGTCGGAAGCTCGGTCTCAGATAAGTATAGACAAACGTATTTTTGAATGATCCAAAACTCGAGAGTCTTTCCATTCTTTGGTCTTCGTACTGCCACATACTGCGACTGCACGCGCTAGCTCAGCATACAGTAACTCGCAGGCGTTCGGTGCAAACATAAACCCAGATGTAAACGATCGATCTTTGTTCGAATAACTTGCCAGTGAATTCGCTATGTCACATGTGTCATGCCAGCGAGCGTAGGTCTGTAGTATGGTGTTAAACATTTCTTTAAGCTTCAACTTGATAGTCGGTAACCGGCCGGGCCCATCTGAGTGGAGTGAGCAAACCTCGTCAGAAGGGCCTGGTTAGGCTGGCTTTAAGACTCAGCCCAAACTCAGATAGACCTGATGCAAGTCCCTCACATGAGGTTTCCTCGCATCACCTCAGAGATGAGGCTAAAAACTCAGCTACATAGTATGGCGTAACCTCCAACCCGAAACTTGTAGGTTAATTGAGTCTTAATCAACGTCTAAACGCACACAACACTGCACTGCCTATTTCTCCTGTGGTATCTTGATCTCTCTTCGTTTCCCTAATTTAGAAAAGTCGCTACAATTGGTCGCGTGACCGCGTTGAACCTTTTTTTGTCATCCATCACAACCATGGATCGTTCTCATCTTGCACGATCCGTAAAATCCGAAAACTCTGATGCCCAACATGTTTTTACGCGTAGCCGGCAGGCTGCTAACCAGCCGGAGTCGGAGTCGGACACAGACTCTGAAGTTAACAAAGATCTCGCCGACGAAGAGTACAATCCAAATGAAAGCAGAAACAAATCAAAAGAGACACCTGGAGAATTCGTTGGATATGGCTCGGTACTCAGCAAGAAAACTCGTGAAAGAGTTGCCAATGTGTCGCCTTCAGGTTCGGCTTGCAGCTTTCTTGGAACCCCCTACGAAGACCATGTGGTCGATGGAATGCACTTGTTGCGTCGCAAGACAGACCGAGAATATGTTTGTGTTAGTTCCCTTCCTGCAATCAACGCTCACGCGATCCTTTTAGCTCCACCATCTCGCCAAAGAGTGGCGCTTTCCAGCCAGTATGAACATTAACACCGACACGAGATACAACATCATGTTCGGTAAGGGTCTGTTTTGACTCTGCTCTTGATGTCTGAAACCCTGTCAGCGAGGACTGATATTCATCGCAAAGCCGATGGTGGACATTCTATCCTTCTTCCAGAAATTGCCGTGTTGGACAAGATGGTAGCTTATGCTAGTATGCCAGCAGATACACGGCCTTATTTCAGAGACGTAAGTCCTGTATCTTGCGGTTTTGAATTTTATGCTACATTTTTGACACATTCACAGCCTGAGGCGTTTCCCGCTGAAGGTGTCACTTGGAACTACTCGTTTGTACCCTTGACGGATCAGTGGAAGGGTCACCAACTCGTGCTTGAAGATGAGCTTATTTCCACTGAGGAGGGCCCAGATGCGACTTCAAGTTCATTTGTTCGATCAGACAGTCACATGGACGCAGCTGTTCAGACTCCTAGATTCTCCGTAATGAAGTATCCCTTCGAAGATTTTCCCCTCATTCGCAGTCATGTCCATCCTTTCTTTGTGGTTATGAATGGTGGTGAAAAACTCTTCAAAGCCAGCTGTTCCGATGACATCGGCTATATGAATGCCATCCCGTCCTCAGGATCTTTCCCCTCCCGAATTCGGCTCGTAGAATGGCTGTTTAGACTATGGGCTTCACCTAAATGGAAGAGAGATTTGACCAAAGGGATGATACCCAGCGACCTTTATATAGGTCCAGAAGCTTTGCAGAGAATCCTACCGCGAGGAACCATAAATGTACCACCAGAGTCTCCTCTGGCTAGTCGGAGTACAGTTTCGGGATTTGTCGAGCTGCAGCCTTTTGAAGGTGATGTTCCACCCTTCAACCTGCCTCAGAATAGCAGCGGGTCTAGTCTGAAAAGAGGCCCACCCTCATCCCCAGAGGCTAGCGGCAGGTCGTACAAGAGCTCCCGCCTTTCGGAGTATGTTGATGATGATGATGTGTTTAGTGGAATTTGAACTTGAAGGTACCGTAGAATATTACAACATATACGTGACTTGGAGTGTGACCTAAGCGTTAAATGCACGTGGCTACCTGTCGGTGACAGTCACGCGTCCAACTTCTCAACACTGGCCACCACCATGTCGCCAGTCTATCCGCTCGAGTCTATAACGTGCGCTAGCAGCGATCTAGAACTGCCACCAATAATAGAGTTGTATCTCATTCCTCTTACCTTCGACGAACAGGTCAATTTGGTAAGTTCTATACATTACCCGCTCTTATTTTGTTCATATCGTTTCCAAGAAAACCAGCCTTGAATTTTTTTGGGGCCTTGAAAAGAATGGTTTTGAAACTGAAACACCCCTTAACAAATTGCATGGTATGGCGCGCGCTATATGTATATCTGACTCGTCTTAATTGACTTTGGCTAGTGCGGACGGACTTGGCACACCTATTGAACGAAGGGAGATGCGTCCTTTTGCCTTCTAGAGAGATGCAGTGCTCCATACTAGACCTGACGGCCAAAAATTACAGACAACCCCTTCACGAAAGGATAGCTTTCACCGACGTATGTCCTTTTTATCGCAAAGGATTTGTTGGTCATTCATTTCTGACAGGCTTTCCCCCCATGTCACTTTGTATACAAACTTTTCCCTCTTGCTAGTAAAGATACTCTCTATAGTCGAAATTCAGGCGAAACAGGCAGCTACACAACATTAGACTTCGATTTCAAACGCCCTCTCATGGTAGAATCGACGGTTCATCCATTCTTCATGCTGCACTTCTCCTACAACATCATGTTCAGGAAAGTCGTGGCTGCAGATAGGAATCTACAAGGCGAAGACTACTCTCGAATTTTCAGGATCACCGCAATCTGGGAGAAAGAGGCTCCTGCAGAGTTCCGCGGCGTTGTATCTCCGGACTTTTGGCGAGAGCATTGCCATCCGTGCAGCGACAATGGATCGTCCATCGGTGGTAGGATCTCTGTCCGAAACAAGCGCCGAAGGGCTTCGCCTGCAGACGCCCAACGTGAGTATGGGGGGAGGCGGAAGAAACCAAAGGCTCGAGGTCACAAGTCTGAAGGACACAAACCTGAAGCACACGGCACAAGCGACGGTAAACATCTTGCCCACAGCAGAACCTACAATCTAATGTCAACAGATAGCGGATCTCATCAGCTATCTGCACAAAACCTTCGCCTGTTTCAATTGCAGATGGATCACAAGAAACCTAGTGAACCACGCCGCCGTCGATCTCAATCTCCTCCTTCTCTCATCAGTGACCATTCCAGCCTTTCTTCGGTTCAGCGGCGGCGTAGGAGGCGCAAGTCCGTGTCTCTACCTCTGCCGACCATTCACAATGACCTGCCAAGGCTAGTATTCCGCTGGTTACAGGATTCGGAAAGTGGCGAACCCACTCTCGATGACTTTGATATGACTTTGAACCATTGCGATCGGGCGGAGGCAGTTAGGCCTGTCGACGATGCAATTCTATATAGCAGAGAGCCTCCTCGAGTACTGGCGGCTGGTGGTTGTGTACTGGATCCTGCTTATATCACCAGTACACAATGGGCTTGGAAAAATTACAAAGTGCGTCTGTAGAGTCGGGCTTTCTCATCTACTACATAGATGAATGGAGTCATACTGTATTAAGTATACATGAGCTGAATGCCCAATGTAAACGGCCAACATTTCCTTTTGCCTTCCCCTCAGCCTTCAAGCAGGCCTCCGGCCCACTAGTGAATTTCAAGCTACAAGTCGCAAAATTTTCTGGTATAGTCAACGTGAAGTCAATCCCAGTCTGCTGGGATTTGAGACAGGTGAAGGACAATGTACGAAGGTCTCTAGGGTGGGGTCCGGTCAGGCAGGATACTTACACAGTGATGGTCGTCGGTCGATGTATACGATTAGTTTATCACCCAATTCCAATTTATAATGATTTGATATTTCAACCTTCTGAGTCTTGTCTTCGGTCAATTCGCAGGTCGAGGCAAGCTATGTAGCCCGAGGTGGGTGTATGTAGCTTTTCTATTGGCCGCCGCGTCGTGTAGAAGGCCCGGGGTGAAATGCAACAATGATGCTAACTCGAGGATGAAATCGTAGGGATTCAGACAGAGGATCAGCGTCCAGGGTGAGCGCCTGTTATTGAAAAATCCGAACCTACAATTTTGCACAAGACATGTAACGGATAGATTCAAGTAGCAGGTCTTCATTGTTGCTCAAAGAGAATGCCATTGAGGGGGCTTGTTTGCTGAGACTTCCGAGAGTGACCCTGAAGGCGCATATATATCGAGTCTTACTACGAGAAACTGGATTCTAGTTCCCATAGTGTGCGAAGAAGACAAACTGCATCAGTTGCCAACTGGTAATACAATTACATGCGAACAATCACAATACAGGCCAATGAAAAAATTCGTCAAGAACAACAAACCGCATCAGTTTCAACAAGCAAATTGAAAAATTCATCGCGGATAAAGGGAAACACTCTCAATACAGAGTGGTATTGAAAGTCTTACTATCCCCACCGATCTGGATAGATATCTGGATGATCGTATCAATGTTAGGATGAACACCTGCAGCAGCCAGCTCCTTGATCGGGTGGGCCTTCCCGAGAAGGTGCTGTGGCTTCACGGTCCCTTTAACCTTCTTGTTAGACGCAAGATTCGGATAGCCAGGTCCGACAACAAGATTGAATTTCTCCGACTCAGGGCGTCTCTTAGAAACACTGAGCTGACTCAAAGCCCTGTAAATGACTTCGTAAACAAGCAGCATCCCAGAACCAAGTTACTTACGCAGTCGCATTAACATTCAGATCAAGTATGGCTTGCAATGAAGCGGGGTTGTCAACAGGTCCAGGCGGAATCGGACCCCCAGAACCTTGCCACCACGACAGAGTGACAGTCATCGAGTATGGTCCCACAACACCAGTGAAGTCAACGCCGATGGTCTTAAACATTCAAGTATACCATCAGACCAGTAAGGACAGATTCTGAAATATACGTACCATGTTTGGGTTACTGATAGTGGTCTCAGCAATATTGATGTCGAGATCACCAGTAGCAGACATCGCAACCGCACCACCCACAGGCATGTTATTGCACGCAAGTTTCATAGTCCACTGGCTGTTCGAAGGGTATTGTGCTACGATAACACCAGGTTATTAGGTAGTTATTAGACTGAAAGAAGATGCCGACTGACCAGGAATGGTGACATTGACCTCCCAAATCTGAGTCGGTGCATTAGGGTTTGACATGTAGCTGACGTTTCGCTGGCAAACGTCAGGCGAGTTAAGAATCCAATTAGTGATGTCCGCTCCGCTTGCCAGAGTAGCTTGATGTGGCCAAGGTGGCTTGTTATTGGGATCCGCAACATAAAGTCTCGATTCGGCGATCATGCAATAGTGATCCGATCCCAGTTGTTGAGGAGGAGGAGGATTGAAAAAGTTGAACGGATTATTGACAGAAATAGGGCCGGGTGTGTCAATTTTGACCCGACGTATTGCTTGGACTGTATTACCACTCGTGTCGACTTCCGTGACTGCATTTTGACCATAGTTAGCTGGGTAAATAAGGAGATTGCAAGGGATTCCGTAAAGAGACAGCTCGACTTGGGTAGCCTGAGCACAAGGTCAGTACGATCATTCAAGCGAGGGAACCACTTACTCGGTCTGCATTGCCTCGAAGATAGATATAGTTTGCAGACGCGGAGAGAATGTTAGCGGCCGATCCGCGTTCAGCAGTGATATCAGCATTATAATTAGACGTCGCAAAGTCTACGTCGTAATTTGGGTCGGGAGTTGGACCATACGGTTGGATGTCTGGCAGTGAAATTCATAACAAATAGATGCTTCAACAGTCAAGGACAATTACCTGGGGAGCCACCCACCACGCTTGTTCGAGGAAAACTATCTCCATCACCAACTGAAAGCGTAGTAATGAGTAAAAAATCTTCCAAAACGAATAAATTACTTACTTGCATCACGGAAATAAAAGCCGTGGGCAGTAGTCTGAGCACGGAGCTTGGATTGTTGTACCATTCTGGCAATCCTGATCTGTTCGTTGAACAAACAGTGCTCTGCCCCAATCAGCGTATACGTCTGTAATTGAGGGTCGCTGGTCTGGACGAGTACCCCAACAACGATAGAGACAGAAGCGTAGTCGGCAAGGACGGCGTTAGGGTCGGTTCTGGTTATCTGGACAGTGACGAGATTGTCATAACCGTTCGTAACGGAAACCGTAGTCCCTGTGTTCTGTCCACTGACAATCGGCACGTTGGTTAGAGAGAGGTTGGGATCGGATGAGTACATAGAGATCTCAAAACCAGTCGGGACTCCAAGGGCCTGATGGACAACGTACTAGGTTAATCTGCGATGAGCAAAAAATATCAGATACCTCGATGTCAACTTCAAGTTTAATGGGACCATTGGAGTCATCAAAAAAGCGAAGACGAGTGGACCACTAGAAACCCAAGAATGTTATTATTGCGTAGCTGTTGAATGGACACCCACGGTAAAAGTATCAAAGATAGGATCAACGATCTGGGCGTTGAGCAAGCCGAAATTGGCGGATGCACCAAGACCCGAAAGAAGATCGTGGTAGTTTGCCGCATCAGGAAACTTGTTGAAAGCATTGTCGCCCACATAGGCAACAAGAGCATCAAACCGAGCTCCCTGATTTTCAGGTGTGAAATTGGGACTCGTGAGTGAAGCCGTGACTAGTATGCACTTTTAAGGGCCTAATTATGCAGTCGATTTTCAGCACTTACCTCCAGCAGGTACACCTTCGGGAGTTCCAGTCGTGCCCGGTTGGTAGCTCAAAGAAATTGGATTGCCAATAGCTGTAGCAGCCTTGAGCACCTGCGGCCAGAGGATGATCTCGTTGGTGACACTGCAAATAGTGAAAGTTGCACTGGCTGGTTTGGTGGGATCGGAAGCACAGCCGCGAATGTACACCAAGTTGTTTTCCTCAGGGACAAGACTTTGTGCGATGAAACTCCCATAAGTGTCAGTTAGATCGTCGATAGTGGTGACCTGCAGATGAGCGGATTAGTACTCGTATAATGACCTTTCGCGTGAGGAGCGCCTGACCTGGGTCTGATAGAGAGGTAAAATGTCTGGAGACTGTATGAACGAAGTAAATTAGACATCCAGCTGGCAGTGAGCAAGGACTGTACCAGGGCGACAAGGTTGTTCCGCTTGCCTGGTTTCTTGGGATCATAGTCGAGGGAACTGCGAGATAATCATGAGTGTGAACTTGGACAACGGATTGATTGGAGGGCCACGTACTCCCGCAGAAAGATGGTATTGGTTTCGAACATATTGGCTTTGTAGTCGGTAGAGACAGCTAGCTGTTTGAGGGTTTCAACTTGAGTTGATGCAGATGCCCAGAGACTCGCAGTGCTTTTATAGATGAACGATGAGACACCCTGTCGGAATGCCATAAGGACAAGGATTCCTCGCGTAAGATAAGAACCAGAACCTCAGTCACGGTCATCCTTCTGAGGACTCCAAGGGCTTTTTACAAGGATTCACTGGAGGACCTCTTCCTGCCGTCCTTCTCAACAACGAGGCTCACAATTGCGCGAGCACTTCAGCATCCACACAGAGCAGTTACCTGCTACCCACTGGCAGTTGCTCATGCTGGCACTGAATCGGACATGACCGTGTTCCGAACGTGAACACTATTCGGTCCCAATCCTGCCTGAGCCTGCTAGACAGCCGTAGACGTCTCGACCAGACCTGGATCCTGAAGGAGTCGGCGTAAGAAGGGCATTAGTAGCAGCGGATCTGCCAACGAAATGTCACCGTCGCAGCCTTGTCTCTACTTCTGATGCACTTTCAAACTGGATACCTTATGTCCTGGCCTCTATGACCAGGCCTCCGCCAGAAGCACGCAATGAATGCACAAAGTGAAACTTAAAACCCGATAAATTCGAGGCAAAATGATTGTATCACAAAGCCAAACAACGACACGGCAAGATTCTAAAGATAACCCCAGGCTATTCCGAGGCGTCCCGGTACTTTTCTCTTCTCCCGAGTAAGTCAGATCGACTGCTCCCACACTCCCCCACAAGTACTTATGGACAGAAGCTTGACGGTGCCGTTGGTTGAAGTTAGCACAACGCGTGACACGGTGACTTTATCCCCGGCATCCCGGCAAGATTCGGCATTCTTGTTCGCTTCCAGTCATCTCAAACCTCTTCGTGCGTCCTCATGTCAGTCTGACTCTGTCAGCTTGAGACACACCTGTATTCAGACCTTTGTTCAATGAAGCTTAATGAAGGGTCAACGTTTCAACAGCAATAGTCTGGTAACCATCCGATAGTTCCACATGTGACCTCCCACAACAATGGTTTATTCGAAATAGGAGCTGGCCGTGCACGCGTGAACCTCTCAACGCCACTACCATGTCGCCAGTCTATCCGCTCGAGTCTATAACGTGCGCTAGCAGCGACCCCGAACTGCCACCAATAACAGAGTTGTATCTCATTCCTCCTACCTTCGACGAGCAGGTCAATTTGGTAAGTTCTATACATTACCCGCTCTTATTTTGTTCATATCGTTTCCAAGAAAACCACCCTTGAATTTTTTTGGGGCCTTGAAAAGAATGGTTTTGAAATTGAAACACCCCTTAACAAATTACATGGTATGGCGCGCGCTATATGTATATCTGACTCGCCTTAATTGACTTTGGCTAGTGCGGACGGATTTGGCACACCTATTGAACGAAGGGAGATGCGTCCTTTTGCCTTCTAGAGAGATGCAGTGCTCTATACTAGACCTGACGGCCAAAAATTACAGACAACCCCTACACGAAAGGATAGCTTTCACCGACGTATGTCATTTTTTATCGCAAAGGATTTGGTCATCTATTTCTGACAGGCTTTCCCTCCGTGTCACTTTGTATACAAACTTTTTCCTCTTACTAGTAAAGATACTCTCTATAGTCGAAATCCAGGCGAAACAAGCAGCTATTCAAAATTAGACTTCGATTTCAAACGCCCTTTCATGGTAGAATCGACAACTCATCCACTCTTCGTGCTGCACTTCTCCCACAAAATTATGTTCAGGAGAGTCTCGGTTGCAGATAGGAATCTACAAGGCGAAGACTACTCTCGGCTTTTCAGGATCACCTCAATCTGGGGAAAGGGGGCTCCTGCAGATTTCCGCGGTGTTGTCTCTCCGGACTTTTGGCGAGAGCATGGTCATCCGTGCAGCGACAATGGATCATACCCCGGTGGTAGGATCTCTGTCGGAAACAAGCGCCGAAGGCCTTCTCCTGCTGACGCCCAACGTGACTATGGGGGGAGGCGGAAGAAACAAAAGCCTCGAGGGCACAAGTCTGAAGCACACAAACCTGAAGCACACGGCACAAGCGACGGTAAAGATCTTGCCCACAGCAGAACCTACAATCTAATGTCAACAGATAGCGGATCTCATCAGCTATCTGCACAAAACCTTCGCCTATTTCAATTGCAGATGGATCACAAGAAACCTAGTGAACCACGCCGCCGTCGATCTCAATCTTCTCCTTCTCTTATCAGTGACCATTCCAGCCTTTCTTCGGTTCAGCGGCGGCGTAGGAGGCGCAA
>QLOY01000854.1:0-17584 GCA_003313965.1 Megacollybia marginata | reverse complement strand
TTTCTGTGCTTTGGCAATGCTTGGTCTGAATCACCATCTGATATGCAAAGTCACATCAGGAGTGAGGCATCATGGGACTCAGATGAAGACGAGCCTGACAATGATTATGACAGGCTATTGCCGGTCATCTGCCATACAAATGATGTCAGACACCTCCCAAAAAAGGCAATCACATGACCCTCAGGTAGGTAGGTACCCCCTAGGGTTGACTTTAAAAAATAAACCGACCCTGTGTGTGGTATTACAATGCCGAGACCCCCTTGGCTTGAATAGTGAAAAAGCATTCCACAATCATGCAGCCTTATGTGAGGTCTCTAGTCATGCTGTAGACTTTTGACCTTATGTTCATGGGGTTAGGCTGGTGCCAATCCGCACGGGTGGCGGATGCAATGGATTATGGATGCTGATGTGGATTGGAATATATTCATCCACCATCCGCATGACACCCGTGCAAGGTAATGTAGTCGGAATGACCCAAGAATGACCCCACTTACCTGAAACAGGCTGAAACAGCTGAAACAGACACAAAACAGCTGATAATACACCATACTTCATCAAATGTGTGTACATTATTTTATCCAGCTGTAGCAAGAGGTACAAAGACACTTAATATGGCAGTACACCCGTCGATATCCATGGATCCATCCGCAATCTGCATCTGCACATATGGGTGAGATGGATGGTGGATGCAGATGCGGATTGCCCCGAAACCATCTGCAATACACCTGTGCTCTTGCCTACATGGGGTATGATGGATGACACGATGAACTAGTGCGCCAGAGGTTCATTTTGGGCAATGACAGATGACGGGGTGTTCAGATGACTTCATTTACATAGGGTAGGCTGGCCAAAAATTCATAAGGTGCCAGAGCATCAATGCATCACCTCTTGGGTGGAGTGAATTTGTGGGAGTCATATTAGATTCACATGTGTACTACATAGCCATGCAGTGCTAAAAATGGTCCTTTTATGAATTGTTTGGGATGATGTTCATTTTTGGCTATGACAGATGATGGGGACCAAATAGGCTCAGTTCATCGGCCCTGATGACAGATGACTGAACATAAGGTCAAAAGTCTACAGTATTAGATTGTATGACACTCACTAAGTGTTGTCATGGCACAGATTCCCAAAATAATGTGGAATGTCCAGTGGTCAGACAATATCCATGCCCTCTAAACCACAATGAGATCACTTGAAAGGAACTGTGATAATAATATGAGAAGCTACCTCAACCAATTTGAAAGTGTACCTACACTTATGCTAGAAAATACAGCTATTAGTATGCTCATGATGTCAAAAACCAAGAAAGTTGCAGGACTGGGACCATATTCTGTAATGTACTCCAGAGAGTACACCAATTCCAGGAAACAAAAACTTTACTACTTTGGCTATATAGCACTGATAGGCTGGTAGGAAAGTTCCCCATTATTTGGTGTTATATAGCAAGTGGTAGTGCTCACCTATACTATGGTAGCACCTGGTAGTACCCATGTCTACAGTAATAGTACTCATATCCAAGCTTAATTATCTCAAATAATTGGCCCAAAAGTATGTATTCTGAACACTCTTAGAAGTATTTACAGAGACTAAGAAATTAAATGTACAGTGCAGGGATTGAACTATTTCTAGCCTCATTGTTTGCAATCAATTGACTACCTTTTAAGTACAAATTTTTCAATTATCACCAATCCACATCCAACCGCAACAGACCAGCCACTCCAAATAGTATGGCTCATTATTGATTGATCACTGGTTTTTTTATTCTATCTGATGTTCAAGCTGTCCAAAAAATTCAGAGAGCTCACTGTAGTCAGCACCTGAAGAAGGACTGCAACTGAATGCAACAAAACCTCTGATTCTAATATGTTGGAGTGAGTTTGGGTCACAATCAGCCTATACTCTGTACTTCTGCAGGTTTGGGATCAAATAGAGGTTTGATAGAGGTGAGAAAGACATGAGATAAATGAGAGTGAAGTGTAGAGCACCACTACCCACATTAATTGCAGGCTTAAAACTGGGAGCATCAGATTGGGATCAAAGGGTGAGGCAGTTGAGTTGCAAACTGTGAAGAGGCAAGCTGGTGATACAAGTTGAGCTGCTGACCCAGAAGCTGGTCCCATAACAAATTGACTCTTGATGCAGTTGAATATTGATGGTTGAAACTGTGGCGACTTGGATGATGAACAAGTTTGATATGTTATAGTGGAGCACAATATGGCCAAATGAACCAGGAGGCTTGACAACTGTGCCTGTGGGCCTATGGTGCAATAGGCTTAGACACTGCTTTTTTTGTACAAGTGCTGCAATTATCCAAAATCCCACAAGGTAATTGCCAAAACTAAAAAAACCATGAGAATATAAGCATGTGATGGTCTATGCTATACAAATCCTCTACAAGAATATACATACTTGCCATAAGATGACTCAAGAGCATGGGCTCAAGCAAACAGACATATCACAGAGCCCAAGTATGCTTTGGAACACAATCCTGAAGATGTTGCATAGTACTACACATGATCTGATGCAAAATCAGCTTAGTTGCAGAAATTGTATCTTACTCATTTTTTATTATCTCAACTATCACTTGTGTAACCCATCCAATAGATCATTTTCACTAGATAGATAAGAAAATGAGGACAATAATTTGCGATCAACCTTCCCAAAGGAGACATGCCATAATGACACCTTACATAATGATCTTGATTACCGGTACATAACTGCATGACCTTGTCTCTCTCCGCATCTTTCTTCACCCAACCCGCATCCACAATGTCCCTACAATGAATGATCCTGGGCCTCAACCTATCCATTGAGGGATTACATGCATGTCTAGTTGACAAAAACTTCGAATTGGTAGGCATAGAATGTGTAGATTTGGATTTGGATTGTCTGAAATATGGAACACAAAGAGGGATATTCATGTCTCCAGGGGAGGCATATACTACTCCTGTGGAGATGTAGATTAGCAGACTAGGTGAGTTGTGGAAGCAAAATAAATCTCCAAACTCATGTGTGGCACACTGCATCACAAACATGATCTATGTGATTGGGGGATGCACACAACATGCTGAAATCAACCACAATTCCATCTTCCTGTTCATATGCATTTTTCAGCTGCGTTGTTTAGCCTTCCTCATACCCCAACAGTGTTAGTTTCCATGCACATGTGTTAGCAATTGAATCACTCTGCAGAAGATGAGCCAGTTGGCTGGAACCTCTGCTATTCCTTCTCTGGTCATTGGTCAGTGAAGTGGGTGGGGAATTTCATTGTCTCTCTCCACCAAAACCACCTCCTCTGCTTCTTTCCGAATCCTCCTTGAGCCTCTCACTCATCAAACTCCAATAGCTGCATTATTAATCATACATGCAGTCCCACCTCCATTCCCATTACTCCTGAATATTATTTGTTTGTATCGACTTAGCAGCAAGTGGGTATAGGATAGGGGGAGATGGTCTTCTGCCTTGATGGGGAACTACCGAGTGAAGTACAGGATCTGATCAAACAGGTGACTGCAACATCAAAGCAACCTCAACTCTGCAGCTCCGTTTCACTGTGTATTCCTTGGAGGCACATTTTGACTACATCCGACTATGTGACAAAAGTGCAGATTGGATTGTGCAGGTGAGATGCATGACAAAAGATGGAGGAACTAGGGAGATGGAAGAGAAGCAACAGCTTGATCCTTCAGAGAGATCTCAGAACCTGCATGGGCCTAGGGAGCGCTGATATCAACTGGGGTATTGTTAATGATGGAGGACAAGGGGTGAATCCCACAAAATGAGGCTGGTCTGCAGCTCCCTTGACTGATAACATTCCAACTGGGTGATGTGGCTTGAGTAACTGATTGAAAGACTTTGCTGGTGCAATTTCAGATATCTATTGTGCATTGAATCATTCATGCCTGCGCATGGAGCAAAGCCAGTAGACAGTTGGGGGATCTGACAGGATGGGAACAGGTGATGGGTGATGGACCTCACAGCATTTCAATTCAATGTATTCTTCTTCTTTGCCAGCTCCCATTCCTCATTTATATGATCACTGGGCTACTAGCTTGTCACCATTTCATTTATCTGTTTTCTCATGTGTATTACCCAAAGCCAAGGCCCATTGAGGCTCTATACGCTATCTGAAGTACATTATAGGTTAGCTTTCCATGTATATACATTGTAGGGAGACATCATCTACTAGGACCAAAGCAACACATTTCCATTTATATAGTGATCCATATGAGTGCTTTAGATATTCTATCAAGACTTACAAATAACAACAAGTCTACATTTTTGTGGCACAGAGAGTGTAGTACATAGGATGGAGGTGTTTGTAAATTACAGGTTCAAACCTGACTCGGACCAATTTGCATGAAATCTCCCAATCCCAATTACACTGAGGGGGAGACAATGGTGAAAGGCTCTTTATGTGAGTAGTATAGGATGAAGGGGTCGAGAATTAGGTGAAGTTCTGCTTTGATGGGAACTTTGTGGGATCCGATCAATTGAATGATGATTCAAAGAAGCTGTCTGAAGGACTGGAAAGATGCAAGCAATTGGAATTGGAAGATCAAGACTGGAAGAACAGTGATATCATTGCCTGGGAAATCCAATGGGACAAGCCAAGGATATGGGTTATTTATTGCATGATATCGAGATGAAGATGATACCTTACCTGAGTCCCTGACAAAACACTGCAGTGGAGATGGTGCCAAATGATTGTAAATGAGATGACTGTTCTATAGCTACATGCCCAGTGCCACTGATGAGTTGAATAACAAAGATCAGACCATTGATAGTGGCATCTCAGATTGACAGGGTTATAAGGCCAAGGTTGGAAGCCATTTGCCCACTCATATCCATCAGTACTACCATGGCATCTCAGGATGAGAACCAGGTAGCCAATCACATAGGAAGTACTGCATACTATTACATTGTTAATAGTCTTTCTGTTGGACTATGCTATGGTGGGCTTGATTAAACCTGGCACTACTCACTTGGCACATTTCATTAGGCATTTCTGTCTCATTATTTTATGCTTCCCTTCATGTCTTGAGGTTAGTACTGAGTTCTGAGTGGCAGCATGCTTATTTGATTGTGCATGTCAGCCAACACAAGGAAAGGCCTGCAAAATCCAGGAGGTTCCTCCTTGCCCTGATAGTCCTCATGTTCCTCATGGACACTGGACTGTTCATTTCCAATATAGGTGGAAACTTAGCACTGTTTCACTGGGCAGGAGATACCATCACTGACAATACACCACCCCTTGAGGACCGTTTCTTGGCAGCTGATAATGCTCAAGTTCCCTATGAAATATGTGAAAATCTTTTTGAGATTGTAAATGTGAGTTCTGTCCTGAATCCTTGAGACCCGAATCATCTACAGTTCATCATTGGTGATGGCATTGTCCTTTGGTGTGCAATTGCTCTGTGGCCACATTCTTACTGGATCAAAGGTGGTCTTTATTTTCTATTTTTGGGAGATATAGGCATGCACTGCAAAGATGCATTTATGTGTTCACTGACTAGTTCCAGGTGTTGCCTTGTATGACCTAGTTCATCTCATTCCTGCTGAGGTTTATGGTGGAGCCAACATAAGGGATAGTGCACTTGATGTTAACACAGCCCGCATCCTTGTTTCAATGATAGTCAATCTCATGGCTACATTGAGTATTGCAGTCAAAGCATGGTATGATGGCTGTGAACTGTTTTTGTTGTATTACATTTACATCATGCAGGCAATTCCGTGGTGACCTGAGGCTTGCATTCTCCAAATCTTCTACAAAGAAATCACTTGTTAATCAAGTGTTGACATTGCTTACTGAGGGTGGGGCTATATTCTGTGCTCTTCAGGTGATTCATCTTTTTTGATACACATGCCTCTAACACCAACTTCTGCAGCTTATATATGCTATTTTTCAACTTGTGGTTGTCCCTAGAGAGCTCAAAGCAGGTGCAATGGATCCCATATCACTTTTTGAGGGGTTTATAAATCCTTTCTTTCTCGTCATTGCAGTATGTTGTCCGTCACATCCACTCCAAATGTTAATTCCACTTGACTACAGGGAATGTACCCCTCCTTTATTGTTTTGATTATGGCAAAGCAGCAGTCTGTCTTTGGTGGTGCCACCTTCATAGTCTGCTCAGATAATAATCCTGCAGCTCATGATGTCAGTCAGCAACAGTCAAGGGCACTGTCTGCCTTGCAATTTGCATCTGCACAAGAGAGTGCATCATTGCAATCTCAATTGGTATCCAGTCATGGAAATGTCAGACAGTCTGTGAAGGATGGGGTTCTTCATGTTGCATTTTCCCCTGATGCTGAGAAAGCAGTCTAATAGATTTTTGTGTTGTGCTCAAGTTATCTCAGTTTAATATTTATCTTGTACTTGATGTACTAGGCTCAAGTTGTCTATTTATATAAAATGCTACCCCTGGATTTAATTCTATTCAGCTCCATTTCAAGTTGGCACTAACTGCACTCTATTGTGGGACAGTACTTCGATACTTGAGTAAACAGTGACATATAATAGATAACAGACCTAGTCCAGGCTTTTTTGATAAGGCAAAGAGGAATAATGTATATAGTTGAACAGAGAAAGCAAATGAGATCAATTTAAGTCAAGAAATGAGGCGAGATCCCACCCAACCCCTTTGTCTGATTGCAGACACACACTTGCATTTGCCTCTGTTGCAAGTGGAAGATCAGGAACCAGAGATTCATTCCATATTCACATCTGCATACCTACTATATGCAACTGTTCTTTATTTGGTTTTATGGCTTAGTGGCCAGGATGTTGTCTCCACTATTCTGATTGACTTTATTCCAGTGTCTGCAACCTTCTGTGTTTGATCCACAATTATACACATTTTTTGGTGGAGCACTTGCCTCATGTGTGTATATACTATCAGTAGAGTCCCCTAGTTAATACCTGGTGTAACAACAAGATCAGTGCCAGCACTCACTTTGACTTCTATCTCGAGTAGACACTGGTCCCTGTCTCAGTTAATCTGCTTAAATGTAGGGAGAGTAGTACATACATCATGGCCTAGCTGATTATGAGTATCTTTTTGCTTTTGTTACAGACTACATCCTTGTTAGATCCCTGCCACTGTAAAGTATTTTGTTGCTGGGTCCCACTGTTCTGCTACCTCAACTTGTGTCAGCAATCATGCCCTGTTATGTCGATTGTAAGCATTGTAGCTTAGTGACTAACTTGAAGTTCCTGACATTATGTGCAATTACATTTTTTTTGCAACCATGTCTTTATCTGACTCACCTCATCTGTTCACATTGCATCCCATTATTCAGTACTTGGCATATCGAGAGGACAATGTCATGGATCTATCAGCGCTCACATCCATCATGACTCGAGTCACACATCAACTTGTTGAACTTTACTCCCATGCTATAATACACTCGTCCTAGACAGACACATTGTTAACCTAGTGGTGAAATATTGTCTGAGGATGATACCAATAGCTTAGGTTTTTGGTTTACCTACGATCCCAGACATACAGTGGCGACCAAAAATATGTCCGATCAGTTTTTTTAGAACAGTGACACGTGTACTTTCTGAATGAGGGACTTTCAGATGAAGTTTTGGTGAATGAATATGAAAGGAAGGGTGTCTAGTATATGGCTGTCAAGGGAATAGTGGATTGGTGTGATGTGCCCTGAGATAACGTGTTGACATGAGAAAATCTCGCCACAAGGTCAGCTGACAATATCACTTTCGAACTGAAATTTTTACAACATTACTTTGAATGACCCATCACCAAAAGTGTTGGTCCCTGACCGGGCAGTCTGGGGTATCATCAGGTTAAGTATGGCTAGAGTGGGCCAGATCTAGTAGTGGGATGGCAATGTAGGACCTAGCTACAAGGTATTGTACAAAATTGCTAGGCAATGGGACCTGATTGCAAGCACACTGCTTGATCTGGCCTGACCTGGCAATCTGTATGCCTGATCTGGGTCAACCTGGCAATCTACAGGCCTGATCTGGACCCTATCTGGCCAGATGAGAGCCTGATCTGGGTCAACCGGGCAATCTACATGCCTGATCTGGACACTATCTGGCCAGATAGGAGCCATATCAGGCCCAATCTGGCATTTGATACCCTTCTCTAGGTCATATGTCTCTACCAACAAATTGTTTTCAAACCCTACTATATAGTAAAATCAAATATATACAACCCTAGAATCAGTTAGGTGACACATTGCAGTTAGGTGACACATTGCGAATCATTCTGCTCTGTACCCAAAGGGCCTTTATAATGATTTCCTTCGAAGTCCCAGTCAACTCTGTTATATCCGTGAAACCAAGTTTGGGCTGAGCCCAGATAAAAGCAAACTCTTCTTCGTGGCTTTCACAGGAGCACAGTTACACCCGGTTGCTTCTCTGGGTCTGGTTCAGAGGAGAAGGATTGATAGTTGCTTGTTGAATATGATAATGTCGTTACAGAGCTGAATCTTCTTCCTTCAGATTACATTTCCCTCTTCTTTTCAGTTAGTATCCGCTGACTGGACCTGTTCAGGTACCGCGAAATCATTGTAACACAATCTACAAAATGTCTCTCGGAATGGCAGAGTACTCTCACAAAGCCGTCTCCAGACTTCTCAACAATCCAGGAGTACAACCTCTACTGCTACTATGTTGCAGGCCTAGTCGGTGAAGGCCTCTCCCGTCTCTTCAGTGCATCTGGAAAAGAAGCGGCCTGGTTAAGCGGTCAATTAGAGTTATCTAATTTCTTCTTCAAAAAGCGAATACCATACACGACTTTTGTGAAGATCTTGAGGAGAATAGGGTATTTTGGCCTACAGAGCCGAATCGGGGATTGTCATGTCATCTTCAATTGTGTCTAAGGCCGCATGCAGTGAGGTAGAATAGACAAATCTAACCGAGTTCTCAGCAAAACACTTGTCTTCCCTTTGAGATCCAACAAACCTAAACGGGGTAGAGAGTCGAGAGCATGAACTTGGGAGAGAAGAGCTGGAGACGGGTGGGTACGATCATTGGTTCTGGGACAGGTTGTGACGGGTGAGTGGATATTGTAGAAGAAGGCGGAGGAATACCATCTCTCGCTGTAATTCTTCTTCGCAACATATTTGGTGTCTCGACTGTGCCATGTGAGTTCTTGGATTGGCCTCAGTAAGTTGGTGACATGCTTACCTTCAGTGTGGGGCATTTTGGGTGTTGAGCGATGGTAATCAGTAAAGGGACAATGATTATGTCAGCACTCCAACCTCTGTGAATAACTCGGTCACTCGGAACACCCTCATACTCGAACGTAGTCATTGGATGGAGATAAATTTGGTGAAGCAGGACGGTAAGCACGCATTTTCATGTCAATAGGTGTCGCGTCACACACGTGACTTTGTTGATCCCTGCTTCCTGCTTCCATCTCAGCCGCATCTCTGTCCATTCCTCCTCGCTAATACTATGGCCTAACAACTTCGGACTGACAACGACAACAAAGATACCTCTTCCAAACCAGCCTTGGGGTTCCAGGGATGGCTACCCTTGCGACTTTTTGTCCAAGACGGATAGGTGCGCACTAGGGTGATCTTTCCTGATAAAGATGTATGAATGCAGGTGAAGTTTACTGTCATTTTCTTCTCGGAACATGTGCTGATTGATGGGAGGATTCTTGATATTGATGGGAGGCCGCCTCAAGATTTTGGCCTTAGGTTTCGTGTCACGTCACACACGTGACTTTGTTGATCGCTTCCTGCTTCTATCTCGGCCGCGTCTCTGTCCATTCTTCCTCACTACTACCACAGCCAAACAACCTTGGATTGACAACAACGATAACGAAGACACGACTCCATGCAAGAAAAATCGATCCCCCCGCTTCGATCATGTCCGACGAGCTGTCCGCAAATTCGCGAGCAATACAAAAGAACACGTCGACAAGAGGCCAAGGTTCATCAGTTGAAGGGTACGAAGGCTCGTAAAGCCAGAAAAGCACAGAAAAAGGTGTTGTTAAGGTACGTACCTTTCTCGTCCCCAATGCAAGCTAAATAACTTCATTCAGCCAATCCTCACTTGAAGAACGCTACACAGCCCTGTCTATAACACACATCCTTACCCCCTGGATCCTTCGCCACCTGGGAGCTGGACCCGTCACACTAGAAGACGTCCTCATAACGCACGTTATTCCCTCCCCCAGAACCTTACATCCGGATGGTTGTCGTTGGGGGTGCATTCTCAGCCAGATTCAAGTTTTCTGATGCAGAGGTGTTGGAGAAGAGAGTTTCAGAGCTGTCACGGGTGCGACGAAGGATATCAAGGTCCTCTTTAGAGTACAAGCGGATGCGGTAGACTTCCTCGATGGTTTGTCTGAAAAGGGAAATAAGGGATTGTTGTGTACTTAGATGATAATACAGTTTTGTCCTCCACATGTTGTACTTACTATCCTGATTGACACATATTAGGCTTGAAATGGGCAATGGCACCAGGGTTGGTCTAAACTGGCCAGATGTACAGGTCATGTGACTCAAGGCAATACATTACAGCTTGTGCCCATTCTTCCCAGATGTGCCAGATCATGCCCATAGTACATACTTGCCAGATGTGCCAGATTAGGGTCAATCTGGCAATACCAGCCTGATCTGGCCCATCTGGCAATACCAATATGATATGGCCATCTAGGAGCCAGAGTCCAGATCCACTTATAGCCTCTTGCTCAATCTGGCAATACTTACTTCATCTGGGCAGATTGGGCCTGTCCATGGAGGATTAGGGACCAACACTTTTGGTGATGCCCTGGTTTCACCAGTTTACAATGGCTAGAGGTCCAAATGTTACACCTACAAAGAAAGCACGCATCTGGCAGATGGCAGAAAAGGAAAACAAGAAATATCCTGATATTGCCTGCAGCCTGTCTCTCGACACGGAAACTGTACGTCGACACCACAAGCGACTGCTGAAACAGGGCCTAGAGCCTAATTTTTATCTCCATACAACTAAATCTGGTTGACCACAGCAGTTTGACACGCGTGATAGCCATCGAATGGTGCGTGCAATCGAAAATGGCACCGCGCGGGATGGATCCGATGTCCAATGGATGCTTTTTCCGGATGCACCACCACATACCGTTCTTTGTGCCTTGCAGATTGCTGGCCTAAATGGTCATGTGCGCTGTCCCAAGCCACTGCTCAGAAAAAAACACATCCGAGGAGGGTGAAAGAGGTTGAGCATTGGACAGAAGAGGATTGGCGGTCTGTCTGGTTCTCAGATGAGTCCAAGTTTAACTTGTTTGGGTCTGATGGTAAGAGATATTGTTGACGCAGAGTTGGGGAAGAGTTCTTGGACCGGAACGTGAAGAAGGTGGTGAAGCACGGGGGAGGTAGTATTATGGTCTGGGGCTGTGTCGGCCCCTGATGGAACTGGGAGGCTGCATTGTGTGGAAGGGAGGATGAATGCCCCACAATATGTTCATATTCTTAAACAGTCGTTTCTTACAAGCCTTCAGGACCATGATATCGACCCATCTGAAATCTATTTTCAGCAGGACAATGACCCGAAACACATCTGCCCTTGCACAGACCTTCTTCGAGGAAAATGGCATCGATGTACTGCCATGGCCCGTGTCCTCTCCAGACATGAACATCATAGAACATGCCTGGGACGAGTTAGACAGGCGCATTTGTCGCAGAACACCAATGCCGATGAATTGCGAGCAGCTGTGGGATGCTCTTCGGGAGGAATGGGCCAATTTGGATTCTGGATATATTCATCAGTTATATGGGTCGATACCTCGTCGCCTCCAAGCCCTCAAGGATGTGAAGGGGTCCCACACCAAGTACTAGTCTCATTCTAGCATGTATCATACTTTTTTGGTCGTTTTTCAACTGCCGCATTATCCATATTTGGGAGGTCAGATGATTTCAGTGCCATTGTGCTCGTAAAATTATCCTGAGTGACTATTCCTTTTGTACGAGTACTCTACCTACTGTTTGCTACAGAATTACCCCCCAGAGCTAGCTGAGTAGGTTTCATGTTCTGGAGATATTCATGTCATTGTTCTAAAAATACTGATCGGACATATTTTTGGCCGCCACTGTATCAATGGTCCACAACATCGGCCTTCCCAAACGAGAGCATGCCATAATGACACTTGATGATCTAATTGCCCCGTGACTTCACCTCTTCTTCTCCGCATCTTTCTCCCCAACCAGCGTCTACAATTGGTCCACAAAGGATGTCCCTACAACGGATTTTTTTCGGCCTCGACCTATCAAAGGCTTATGCGCATGTCTGGTTGATGAAAACCCCGATTTGGTAGGTGTCACGGTAGTAGAACGTAAACTAAGTCTTCTGAAAGTAGACTTAGTGATAGATAAGGTAAAGCGTAAGACGAGTCGGTTACCTTATATGTATCTGTCACTGTCACTGTCACTCTTCCATCTTTGTCTAACCGCCATCTCGTATTATGCGCCCTTCGATAACACTCGCATAGCGTTACTTTTAAAGTGTCACTATAGTGCTTTGCACACCTGGTATTCCTCAGCTTCATTGGCTGAACTTTCTGAATTTTCAGACAACATTTGCGATTCATCATGCCGACCATAGGCAACGCTGGAATACCTATTCCTATACCAGATACCTTTGATTTTGCATCCTGGCTTATGGTACCTGCCTCCCGTCCACATGATGGCATTTCTTTGCATGTACGCAACCGCGAAAATTCGCTTATCGAAGAGCATAATGATGAAAGCAAGTTTGACACCATCCGTTGCCGAGATGATCGACAGAGCTACCCTGACGTCGGCTCCCCCCTTAAAGCATTCTACGATTATATGAAAAGCAAGTGGAACATGATGGCAAAGAGTGAAGAGTTTGCAAAATCAGTTGCTCCTATTCCTATTTACGTGCGTATTGGGATCAATAAGATTAAAGAGAAGGAGAAATCAAAGGGTTTAGAGGGTTCTATGGTGATTAAAAAACCTGTTGTTCGCACTCCAGGTATCCGCATTGAGATCGCCATACCCAAAGTCGTGTGCCAATCACTGGCATGCGGCATCAAACTTCCTTTACATTTCTTCTCAGATGATCACTTCGAAAAGGCTAATCATGCCATCGCGGATCTCCACACTAAATTACTCACTCCCGAAGCGAGCTCAGATCATCCTTCTCCCCATAAAGTACTTGTCTTTGATATGTCGAAGATGGTGGAAGAATGGGGGGATGATGACGCATCATCCAGCTTCACGGCATTAAGATGGCTGCAAGCATCTTCGAATTTACTTCGTACCCTTCAATTCATGTCCGAAACAGTAAAGGATGGTAAACCGACCTTCTATGAAGAATACAGGAAGCATCATATCTTCTTTGCCAATGTACGAGACTTTGAAGACTCGTTCCACGACATCTACTTCTTTGAAGTCGAAGCTCGACGGGAGCTTCTTAACGGCACACTTTTCGACTCTAACTATTACTCCCGACGTGTGGATGGAATTCTGGATGCCAAGCGCAATGCATTAATTATGTGGGGTAATAAATGTCCTAATTTTGGAGATCTCGATTCTCGTCCATCCAAACTTCATAGGGTTTCGAGTAAACCTTCGACTTCTCCTCATACAGGAAGTGCCACTTGTCTCATTTGTGCAGGTCCTCATAGCATGAAAAGTCACCCCCCCACGTCGACTTCTTTCCTTGACGGCAAACCTTTCTTTAGTTCCTTTCGAGATATCGGACTTGTCATCGCAAAATCAGGTGACAAGTCAATCTGTATCGCATTCAACCTGTCTTGGGGCTGCACAACCAAACATGGAGTCAACGATCGACTCCGAGTCCACGTCTGTTCCTTGTGTGGAGGGAAGCACGGTGCTCTTTCTCGATCAAATGAATGTGGGCGAGTCACAGATGGAAAATTCCGTCTCTGATAGGCTCGCTCAACCGATTGATCCGGCAGTCCTTCCTGCCCCGAAAGCGGATCATCCTTTTATTATTCCGCCACATTCTCCACTCCATTACACCGATTTTTCGTCAACTATTCACTCTCGTTCTCGTCTTCCAAATTCATCTACATCCGACAACCTCATTTACGAACGTGTAGTTCATCCTTATAATGCCGATGCGTTCGAACATCTACTACAAATCCACGGTCTCACCGATAAATATCCTTTCCTTGTAAAAAACTTACGGGAAGGTTTTCCTATAGGTGCAATGCCAGAACTGAAGTCCACCATCATTATTCCCAATCATTCAAGTGTCAATGAGAATCTTGATGTGGTATACGAATACTTACAAACAGAAATAGACGCCAGTCGTATGTCTGGTCCGTTCAGCAGAACAGAGGTTGAACGCATTTTACGAGGACCATTTTATGCATCCCCTCTTATCGTTGCAGTTCAAGATCAGGGTCCTGGTCTTCCTCCCAAAAAGAGAGTCTGTCGGAATCTATCAAAAAACGATCGCGTTTCGGGTATGGGATCAGTTAATAGTTTTATTGACAAGAAAGACTTCCCCACTCGATTTGACATGGCTTTCCGAGTGGCTGATGCAGTAAGTACTGTTTCTTGTTCATACTCAATCGAGATCTTGCTCGATATTCATTTTCATTATACATCGAGATCTTGCTCGATGTTACATCATTATCATGTCCTATATCGAGATCTTGCTCGATGTAGATGTGCTCGTGCGAGCATCATTCATTCATTTATCTGACTATGCATTCAGATCGCTCGTGCCCCACCTGGTACATTGGCATGTGCGTTTGATATTAAAGCCTTCCATCGCACGTGTCCCGTCATTCCGGATCACAAACCTTGGTTAGTGGTCGGAGTCAATAACCGATTTTGGATTGACCACGCTCACCCTTTTGGTGCACGTCCTGCTAGTAGTAATGCAGGTCAGATGGGTAATGCTGTGGTGGACATTTGGGATGCTGAAGATGCGGATGGTAATTTCAAGTATGAAGACGATATATCCCAGCTTCAACTGGCAGTCAAAAACGGCTCTTTCTTTTACAAAGGTTTCTCGTATCGTCATGATTGTGGTTCAACCCTTGATCTGATTGCATCACTCAATGTTCCCTGGCATCCGACCAAGACAGGTGATCGGTTTGTTGACATTTTCACTTTCATCGGTTTTTTATGGGACCTTATCAATCATCGAGTCTCATTACCGGAGGTCAAGCACCTAAAATTTCTGAACCACGTGCTCCTTTTATTACAGTCAAAAGAAGCACACAAAAAAATCTCCCTTCTTGACGTCCAAAAAATACACGGTTCACTCGTTCATCTTTGTTTTGTTTTCCCAGATGGCAATTCCCATCTTCCATGCATTTCGTTCTTCATTACAACCTTTTTAGGTAATGATTATGCTCGCCGCCACATTCCGAACTCTGTTTCAAAGTCACTCAGATGGTGGTTCAATCGTTTATCTGATCCATCCGCTTTTCGACAGCTTTATCCAACACCTTTGCTTCAAGACTTAGGCATTTATGTTGATGCCTCCACAAGTTGGGGTATTGGAATCATTATCAAGGACCAGTGGTACGCTTTCCGGCTGTCACCATATTGGAAGATTCCAGGCCGTGACATCTGCTGGCTCGAGGCTATTGCACTCGAATTCCTTATGTACTTCCTCATTCAGTTACAATTCAACAACGCCCATCTTCGCATTTTTTCAGACAGTGATGGGGCAATTGGAGCGCACTCAAAGGGGCGGAGCTCTAACTCCGAAATCAACCTTTGTGTGAGGCGGACTTATGCCGCCTCTACAGCAAGTCTTCTGATACCCTCCTTGGCTTACATCGAATCAGCCCTTAACCCAGCAGATCCGATATCGCGTGGGATTATTAACCTACCATTGCACAAACACTTGACACGCCAATTTAAACTCCCCCTTGAATTAACCGGTCTCTTCATTGACCATCATGTCTGATATTCCCATTGATGATATGTCTTGGGAGGAGTACTTCGACCTCGTTTCTCCAACCACCACTTCTCATACCTCTCAGACTCAAACTCGTGTTCACTCATCTCATTCTCATTCCCCTGTGCCTGACGAGATTATTAGTTCATCTAACATTTATAATGATTTGTATTCCATACAGAACTTGTCAAATACTTCGAATCCTACCCTTGCACCTCAATTCAATTCACATTCACATATTGACAATCTGTCCAGCATTCGTACAGGTGTCACTACCTCATTACCAAATCGTCAGATGCGCCAGCCACGACCTGAAAACATGATATGTGATAGTATATATCGTCCTGCTGTCCCTGCTGATCAACGCATCATATTATGGACTACACCACATTCACAACTAGCACAATCTGCACTTGACGCCGAGATTCCTCCTCACCTACAGAAGAAGGTTTTGTCTAAACTTCTTCTCAGTATCAAACCCGATACACGAACCATTTATGGGGCAGGCCTGCTACGATTCAATCAATTTTGCGATCACAACACTATTCCAGAGGGTAAAAGAATGCCTGCATCCTATATCCTCCTCTCAGGCTTCATTGCGAATGCTTCAGGCTCCTGTTCAGGCAAAACCATACGGAACTGGTTAAATGGACTTCGTTTATGGCACATACTGAACAATGCGGAGTGGCATGGTCGACACGAATGGATCTCTTCATTGAAACGCACAGCGGACATTGAAGGGATTATTTTTAATCGACCCCTCCGTAATCCCATCACTCCAGATCATCTCCGTGCACTTCGTTCCAAGCTCAACTTGAATCTCCCCCATGACACTGCATTCTGGGCTATTGCCGTCATTGCCTTTTGGGGCTGCCGTCGTCTGGGTGAACTCACGATGAAATCATCACAAGTCTTCAACCCTTCACAGAATGTCTCAAGGGCAACTTCTATCTCACACTCTATTGTTAATAGGCGTCAGGTGATCTCCTTTCACTTACCTTGGACCAAAACCACGGGTATTAACGGTGCTAATTGCATCATCACAGAAATGGGGGATGATTTGTGCCCGGTTTGGGCATTCAATAATCATCTTGTTATCAATGCACTTCCAGATCATATTGCTGCAAATTTAACGCCACTCTTTGCTTACCGACTCAACAATAACTCATTTTACCCAACTATAAAAAAAGATTTCATCTCTTTCACATCAGCTATATTTACTTTCAAGGGACTCAATAAAACCTCGGGACACAGCTATCGTATTGGAGGCACTCTCAAGCTTCTACTTGATGGAGTTCCTCCAGAGATGGTGATGAAAGTTGGTGGTTGGAGCTCATTATGCTTCCTCATCTACTGGCGACGTTTAGAACACATCATTCCTCTGGCTACCACCCGCAGTTGGGATAATCAGATCAAAGCTTTTGCAAGATCTCATGGATTACGAGAGGACTCTAATCTACTATTATCACTCTAATATTAATCTTCTTACACAATACAGGCTACTCCACATCGCATTAGGTGGTTTGTCTTTTGCCACTCTCAGATACTTCAATGACTCTTCGTGAGTCTGACAGCGAGCTGCGCTCTTGACGCGATGCTCTGAGTGGTAGTATCAGTCAGACTCAATGTCCTGAAGCTACTGGTGTGGAAGAGTCATCGACCCCACAGATCGACTCCTCCTTCCTTCAACATTTTCCCAACACTCCT
>QLOY01000852.1:0-29405 GCA_003313965.1 Megacollybia marginata | reverse complement strand
AGATGTCTTATTGCCTGTAGAGTGAGGTTGCTGATGCGAGAGTTTGTTTTGAAGCTCAGAAATCTGCCTTCGACGAAGAGAAAGCAGAACTGAAGATGGCGCTCCGCTCAAAGGAGAGCGCCTATTTGGAGCTTGAGGTTTGGGCGGTTACCTTTGAACTGACAGGTGTCTCATTTGCCCACAGAGCGAGAGCGCCAGGCTCAAATCCGAAGAGCAGACACTTAAAAAAATGTAGGAGCTCTAAAGGTGTCTCTTACACATAGTCAGGTGCGAGTGTCTAGCTTTGAACTGACAGATGTCTCACTTGCCCATAGAGCGAGAGCACCAGTCTCAAATCCCAAAGGGATGCACGCGAAGAACAAATAGAAGCTCTGAAGGTGTCTCTTGCGGATATTCAGGTTCGAGTGACTAACTTTGAACTGACAAATGTCTCATTGCCCATAGACTGAGCGCACCACCCTCGAATCTGAAAAAAAAAGCTTGGAGGCGTCGCTCAGTGACTATGTGAATCTTAAGGTTTGAGTGCCTAGCTTTGAGCTGACAGATATCATCTCATTGCCCATATAGAGTGAGTGCACCAGTCTCAATAGCACAAACAAAAGGCTATGTGAGCAGGCTGATGATGCAAGAGTCAGTTTTGAAGCTCAGAAATCTGCCTTCGAAAAAGAGAGTGCAGAACTGAAGATAGCGCTCCGCTCAAAAGAGAGCGCCTATTTGGATCTTGAGGTCTGGGTGGCTACCTTTGCACTGACAGGTGTCTCATTTGCCCACAGAGCGAGAGCGCCAGGCTCAAATCCAAAGAACAGACACTTAAAAGAAATGTGGAAACTCTGAAGGTGTCTCTTGTGGATAGTCAGGTGCGAGTGCCTAGCTTTGAACTGAAAGATGTCTCATTTGCCCATAGAGCGAGAGCACCAGTCTCAAATCCAGAAAAGATGCACTTGGAACAGATGTAGAAGCTCTGAAGGCGTCTCTTGCGGATATTCAGGTTCGAGTGACTAACTTTGAATTGACAGATGTCTCATTGCCCATAGAGCGAGCACACCATTCTCATATCAGGAAAGGAGATTCTTGAGAAAGAGGTAGCAACTCTGAAGGTGTATCTCACGGATAGTCAGGTGCAAGTGTCTAGCTTTGAACTGACAGATGTCTCACTTGCCCATAGAGCGAGAGCACCGGCTTCAAATCCAAGAAGGATGCACTCGAAAACGACATGGAAGCTCTGAAGGCGTCTCTTACGGATAGTCAGGTTCGAGTGACTAGTTTTGAACTGACAGCTGTCTCATTGCCCATAGAGCAAATGTACCACTCTTAAAGCTGGAAAAGAAAGTTTGGAGAAAGAGGTAGCAACTCTGAATGCATCTCTTGTGGACTGACTTGATGATAAGATAACTGCATTATTGTCAACGGTCTCGAATCTAAAGGTATGCCTTCTCAATAATCTACATCTTACTCTAAACAGATTTGTGTGACAGAACCAGCTTGAAAATAAGGCAAGTCAATCGACCTTTCGAATTATCAATGCTCACTGACTGAAATTCACGTATTAGGAACATGCCAGGCACACTCAGCCCGCCGGAAGTGCATCCAGCTGGGGTACACCCCCGACTGGACATGTTTTGAATGACTTCCATTCTGCAAAAGGCCTGGGACACGCATTGTCTGCTGCACCTGTCAGTGCCGAGTTGAACCATGCTTGTCAAATGGGACGTGGTCTTAAGTTGGGGGCTGCCATTGTGAGTACTATGACATTAGCTTGGTACGTGATTTATTACAGCCATCTCATAAGAAGTCGCGCTACTCCAAGGATTCACCTCCAATGGGTACCCTTCCAGATAAGCCCTGGAATAATATCAAGGCTTCCCCATATGTATGACAGACAACTGCTCAGTCTGATAACCGGTAGGCTAACAGATTTTCAGAAGAGAAAGGGAAAGAGACGTGATGACACCGATGACACTGATGACACTGATGTAGATTTGGAATACGCAGCCGACTCGGAGGTGGGACACAGTACTGTCAGTGAGCTTTCTTTGATCCCAAAGAAGTTGTTTCACTATCCTTAATAGGATCGCAGACGGAACACCCAAAAACAGAAAGAAAAGGCACGCTCTTTGGCCAATGGAGAGGACGACCATGATCATGTCAGTGACCTTTTCCTCGATCCTGGAGTTGTCTCTTTATTTACCTTCTACAGGTCCGCAGCAGTGGGAAGCAAAGCGGGTGCTTTGATGAAAGCAATGCTGGCAACTTTTCCTCTGATAAGATGATAACAGGGCCCCTTTCGGAGGATGAAGAGAGCAATACCTGTAAAGTCGCAGACAGCTGGCTCTGTCAGCATAACAAGGAATCCTACACCGACGCTGAAGCAAGAGTCATCATCAATGTCTGAACTGATTTTTACTTCGTCCTTCTTCCTGCTGACAAGACATTTGACAGGAACTGGGGCGTAGGCTCTTATATCAGGCGTTCCATGTACAGCACCAGTACGAGATATTCGCACGGGATGGGGTATCCAGTGAACGTCTGCAGGCATTCCACAATTCTCCCAGACAACACAGGCCAAAACTGCGGAACACCAGGCTAGACAAGTCCAGGTTCACACTCAAAGCTTTGAGAAAGTCTCCATGGAATCAGACAATAGTACAGATACTTGCCGACGAAGCAGAATCCATCGCCTCTAAGGCCAATGACAAGCGCCTGAGGAGAATGGACTGGTACCATTTGTTTCAGGATCGAATGAACAAGATCCTCCTCCATGAGATGAATTGTTGGCCAGAAGAGGGCAAGACACACGAAAATAGGTTGATGCGTCTTGCCATGTTGCACCACAAGGTATCGAAGCAGAATGGCGAAACTCATGCTTGACACAGGGTATGTCTTACCAGTCTGCTACAGTGTACTGATTGCGCCGCAGAAATATCAAAATCGCACATCACTGGCCAGTATAATGATTCGGGTCTCACGCGATAGAAACAACGCCGCAGGAGTCGAGCTCTGGCAGTATATTCTTCAGATCGTGGAACACCTCAAACACGACAGAATGTCTGACGAGGAAGATGCAGAACAGCTCATTACAAGACTTGGAGTCTCTGGGATGGAGCCTGTGAAAGAGGTTCTAGTTTTGAAATTCAGAAACCAATATTTCGTGAAGCTTTTCCGATTGTTGGACAAAACTAAAGCGCTCGAGAAGCTGGTATTCTGTCAGACTGGTAAGAAGCCGGTGAAGAGAATCTGTGTCAACAAAGTCAGTAACCGGGACCCCCCCAAGAATCTCCCCATAAACTTTCTCGACGAGAAATATCTGTCCAGTCTGTTGCTGTATGAAGTGAAGGCACTTGACTGTCAGAGTGTATTTACTCTTAGAGAAGTTCAGCACGGATTAGATAGTGTCGACTTGGATCATATTGACTTAGGCATAGATTGAACGTATATATACATTGATTTGTAGTCACGCAGTTTATTGAGATGAGTGGAAGGATTTGAAGATTTCTTGCGACAGTGTTCAGACGTAAACTGTTGAAGTGCCGATCATATTCTACAAAATCACATAAGTATCATAATTGAACAGGCAATATGGACGCGTGCAGACCCGACACATTGCTACGTAGCATAGAGAGTATCCATACCTGATAGTATTGAGAGTAATCTCGAGTTCCACTGTTGAAAGTTGATCCAGGTGAATGATTTGAAGAAGAGAAACAAACACTTGATTCATATCATACAACACTACACTACTCCAAATTCGAAGCATACGCCCACCCAGCCTCGGCACCCAACAAATTCTCCTTAACACTCCTAACACTAACGAACCTCCAAAAGATGCCGACACTGCCTGCTTTATCATTCGTCCCACTGGCTCTGCCTCCTCCAAAGGGTTGTTGACCGACCACAGCCCTGGTACATTTCTCGCTGATGTAAAAGTTTCCAGCGGTGTGGAGAAGAATTTTGGATGCGAGGGTTAGAGCCGGGTGGGTGGATGCGAAGCTAGGGAGTGGGATCTGCGTGTTTCGCTGTCCGATGATTCGGTCGTAAGTATGTTTCACACTGGGAAGAAGTGAGAGAGAAGGGAGAAGAAGGTAGGAAGCGTACATAACAGGCCGAACAAAGTTTTGCCAATCGAACGGACTTCCAACTTTGATCTTGGAAACCTCAGTGAGGAACTGTTCCTTGAATCCACCTTTCCAAACAGAGGTGGAAATGTATAACCTTGGAAGCGCCGAACATTTCTGACCTGGAGACGCGTTAGCGAGACCATCGGGAGAAGAGAGATACCCTGATACTTGAATGCAGCACGTACACTCTGCATAACCGCATTCCCAACGTCCACGCTTTTGATGGACAACATGGAAGTTCTTCCCTCCCGTCTCACCCACAATGCATGGAAAAGTTCTATACGCATCCAAATTTCCAACAATATCCTTCCAAAGACTCTTAAACACCTGGGTACTCCCTGTAAAGTGCAATCCTCCAAACTTGCAATCTCAGATACACCTCTTGGTGATTTGCTCAGTGGGTCCAGGTACGAATTGTATGATGCCTGGGGGAAGTCTGGCTTCAGTTGGAGTAGATTGCCATTGGGGAAGGTTTCCAGATGACAGTATTTCCTACCAATGCAGGTGTGCCAGGGAGGTTTCCGCTGATTGCAGTAAAGTTGAAAGGGGTTATTGCGAGGATGAAGCCTTCAAGAGGACGACATTCCATTCGACTACGAGACTTGGTTAAAGTAGGGTTATAAAAGAAAGTTTCTTACTTCCATACACCATCCGAATTCTTGGGTGGCTGTTGAGCATACAGTTCTTCAACATACCTAACTCCAAGTCGGAAGAAATCCGTCAACTGTCCTTCATTAGTTTCGACATTCCAAGCTCCTTACCTCAGCAGCAGTGTCAATCTCAGCCTGCCAAACATTCTTCCCTTGGCCCAACATCGTCGTAACAATAATCTTATATCGATACTTCTTGCTAACCAAATCGGCAGCTTTCAAGAAAATAGCGGCTCGTGGTATACACAGAGATGGTTCACATGAGCATACCACGGAAGGCATTGTTTAGCCATAGAAGAGGTCTTGATTTCCTTGCCATCGACGATGCATGGGATTTCAAAAGGCAGTTGTTGCGTTAGAGAGGTGAGAGCTTCTTGCAGGACTAAGCGTTCTGTGGAGCCTGGGGCGTAGGATTTCTACGGACGTAAGAGTTGGATGGGGATGGTGTATATATAGCGTACCAGTGGTTCATTGTCGATCGCGGGGATTTTGAATGTGGCGAGTTGTGGAGGCATGAGTTTGAGAAGCGACGGCTCGCCGAAAGCAGTGATATATCCGATGATCATGTAAGTAAGTCCATTCCGTCATGATAATTTACTTGTGTCTGCCTAGGTGGAATGGTTACAGCAGGCCCCAATAATAGGCCCAACAGCCGTTCACAAAACTTGAGCATATTGCGCAAAATGTAGTTTGGGTTTCGGACAAGATTCACAGAAGAGGGAGACACAATGGGCCCATTCACATATAGACTTATGTACAGTAAGTGCACTACTTATCTATCTTATGGCTTTGGAGAAGGCCCTCTAACATCATGCTCATATCACAGATGGTGTGTAGCCAATCCTCCTGCAACTCTGGTACATTATTCATTCTTGATAGAGCTACTCCCCACCATTTCAGCGATGCCAGCAGGCAATACCATCCATTTTTACCAGGTCTGTTGAGGCTTTCGCAACCATCTTGAAAATCATGCACCGGTTTCAGCTGGCCTTGCGTTGTAGCATTCCGCCAGGTAGGCTGTAGCGTAAGCCACCAGACCCAAAATTGATTTGCAAACTTGACAACAGAATGCTTCGTCAGATCTGGTTCTTTTTTGCGGGAGCTCTTCATCCATGCTGTAACCTCCTCAGGTCGAGATTTGGTTCCGAATCCTGACTTTACTTTTGGACTCCATTGGTTCATCTCTTCAAAAATGACCCATTTCTTTACCAAGGCGGCGCATTTTTCTCCCAGATTGACCGCGGCTAGATGATGGAAAGCCTCACGGAACCACTCGGGATATGTGTGCTTTTGATCTAGTTGTAGAGTATTGCTTGCTTGTATGTCAGGTACCTATTGAATGTCAGCGTGCTACACCTTTGGTTGAAAAGTTATTATCTCTTACATGCACATCTACCGGCTCCTGCAAGGGGTCCACTGATGTCTGATCGATTCGAGTATCAGTCCTGTAAGATTGCGAGCAGAAAACAATACAACATACATTCTGAATTTGATGTTGATCACCTGCATCAAAGGGCGATGATTGACTCTTATCCATTTCCGAACCTGGATGGCTCGACTGGACATCAAGGCTGCTTTCCCTGTTGTCCAAGATGGAGAATGCCGCAAAGGTAGGAACAATGGGTGCAATAACAGCTTCGGTCTCGAGAGCGATATGTTCAGATCCATACAAAACCTTATGGACATCTGTGAACTGCGAATGGAAGAGAAAGTGGATGGATACAAACCTTGAAATCTTGAAGCTGTTCCCGAAGGTCTTTCACCTGATCCTTGTAGTCTTGCTTTGATTCTGCCAGCTCTTCCTGTTTTCAATAGCCCATCCAGAAGACTTTATAAGATGAAGAGCAGTAAGACGAACCTTCAGTGCTTGAAGATCTTTTTGAAGCTGCTCATTCTGACGACGGAGTCCCATTTCTTTGATTAGAGAATTCCACCAGTTCTTTCTTACGTTTCTTAAATTTTGCTCCATAGTCTCAATCACTTCAGGCTCGCTATTCTATGCATGGAAATGAACTGGACGCAGTTGAGGATGATTATTGCATACCATTAGCACATCAAGGTCGAGCTTTAGCTGTATGATTTCTTCCTTTGCTCTTTGAGCCTCCTCTCTTAGGGATTCGTTCTCAGATTCAAGCTCTTGAATGAGTGTGTTAGATTCAGCAGTGGGCTGGGCAATGATCTGGACCTTCTGGATGGAGAAATCAGAATTCTAGGACAGACTGCTGAAATATAAGCTGACCCTGCATCGTTCGAGGCACGGAGAGCCCGGTGTCGAGCGCTTTAGCATTGTCGTATGGAATTGCAAAGTGGGGGCACGAAGAAAGGCTTTAAGTGGCTCACGAAGAAGCAAGATCAAACGAACGTGATGACTTCTATAACAGGCATCAAAGGACAAAGACGATTAGATCATTGTCAAAGCCGTTTAATGCCTGTATTTACGAGGTCCCAATGTTCGGAACAGTTCCTTCTCCAATACCGTAAGAAACACTCATAGATGAGTAGCGCACTTACTGTACATAATAAGCCTATATGTGAATGGGCCCATTTTATCTCCCTCTTCTTGTCTGGAATAGGTGAACGAGTCCGAAGCCAAGCCTTGTCCGAAACCCAAACAACATTTTGCGCAAAATGCCCCAAGTATTGTGAATGGCTGTTGGGCCTGTTACCATTCCTCCCTCGATGGGGAAATCGAGGCCCATGGATTGATGGTGAGTTGAATAATAGGTATATACGTGTATATTCACCTTGAAAGTTCCCTATCCTCATCATACCCAGCTGCAGGAAATTGTGCTCAAAAGTCTTGCTCCAGCTTTCAGATGATGCCAGTGATGAACCATTCACCACTACAGCAGCTTCCTTGGTACGTGTGGGCTACTTGATAAACTTTTTCGAAGGAGTGGGCATATCCACTTTGACTTTCGGTATTGGAGATCCGCAGTATCATCATTCACTTCTGCTGAAGGTCGGGAATGCTGTAGTGGAGCTTGTTTCCAGTACAGTGTCCATTCGACGTGTGTACTGTGCGCTGAGTTGAGCAACTGCCTTGTTATAGTAATAGGACATGGCTGTCGTCTGCGAGTCTTTTTACCCATGGCTCAGGGGTGCCTGTGGAACGGAGTAACGTAGCGAAATCTGCTGGCATGTTGTCTGTTGAAGCAAGACCAAGGCCTGCACTGGTACCTGAATGTGAGCTTGACTGGGAAGTGAGACCTGCAAGATCACTGTCTGATTCGTCCTCTGGCTCAAATGGCAGGTCGCGCGACTGCTGGCCCGTCTGTGTATATCTGCAGAGTTCTTTACAGGTAGTTGTACAAAAAAGACGTACTTACCTGTCCATTTGGTGCCACCTGAGGCATCCAAAAGTCACTAGATGAGGCACCATTTTTATGAAGTGATTTCTGGGTGATGTGACGTGACTGAGCCAGTTCATTGTCAAGCCATTCCTCGTTCTCAGTTTGTGAGCCTCTCGTCATCACATGCAACATGTCCATGATAGAAACGGGCTGCAGGAATCCATTTGACTGCTCTGAATTTGGATCAGAGCCAGACAGTGCAAGGTCTGCCTCCTCAGAAATCTCTTCGACATATTGTCTGCGTACATATGCCCTTGACAACATCTACCAGAACAAGAGCGCCATCGCAAAGCCGAGAAGCTGTAGATACTTCCTTTGAGAAATCGACATGGCCCGGTGTATCAATCATGTTAACCAGGTAATTTATTGGAGATCTTTCTGAGCCTGTTGGTCGTAGAAGTTAACGGACCTGATGTTCACGTACCACCATTAGGTCCCTTTCCAAGGAAAGGAAACTTTGGAGAGACTGCGCTGCTTTCCATTGTGATTCCTCGTTCCTGTTCATCTTCACGACTGTCGAGATATCTCATTTTGCCAACCATTCTAGAGGATATGATATTGTTCGCAGCCAGCAGAGAATCCATTAGAGTCATTTTTCCACGGTCTACATGGCTGAGGGTCATCAGTATTTGCATATTGGAAGGATCTGGCACGTCCATGATGAAAAACGGAAATATGACTAAGTTTAAATTTATTTATGCTTTGACCGTGTTCTTCAAACTGTGTCGCACTACATCATCCAAACCTTTGCCTGTGAGCACTAGCTTTCCCGTTTCTGGTACACCTGACACTTCTTGACCTTCTATTTTTGACAGCTCATACATACTTCTCACCCCAGGAAAACATCCTGTACAGCTTTCAATTCTGT
The DNA here is from genome assembly GCA_003313965.1 of Megacollybia marginata. Lineage (NCBI taxonomy): Eukaryota > Fungi > Basidiomycota > Agaricomycetes > Agaricales > Porotheleaceae > Megacollybia > Megacollybia marginata. Next base: position 20,419 of record QLOY01000852.1, on the reverse strand, counting down.
TACTTCACGAGTCAGAGCCTCACGCCGCTCAATTAGAGGTCCCGCTGATACTCCTTTTTGATCTTTTCTAGTCGGACTGTCAAGGTACGACTCAGGTTGTACGGTTCGGGAGTCATGCTTTTGATGGCGTCAAATTTTGAATATCTGTATTGAAATACCTACCTCTTGTTGGCAGCAAGTTCTTCCACTTCAGCTAGAGCCAAATACCCAGACAGATTATCATGAAGGTCTTTCGTCATTTGCTGCCTCAGCTCTTGCCGTTGAGAGTCACCGGTCAATGCTGTCACAGTCAAATGTGTGGCTTGGCCGGAAAGTAACACTCTCAAGCGGGTTACCTCCGCTTCAGATTCTCTGCGAGCCTTGAGCTCGCGATCATACTCTGTTTGTGCCACAGTAAGCCCTTCGATGTACTGCTTGCTGGCACGTTTAACGCCATCAAACTGACCCCGTAGGTGAGAGCAATCAGCCTTTTTGGTCTCCATGGTGCTGATGATAGCCTCGACGAACCCGCAATTGAGTTTAAGTTGGTGAGCACCACGATCTTTGGCATTGGCAAGGGCCTCGCGCGGCCTCAAGAGAACAAGTTCTGCGATGATCGATGAGGCTTCGTATGCAAACGAGAGGGCGTAAATCAAACAGATTCCTGTTGTAAAACGGGTGTGTCTCTTCTCTGCTTGTTCACGTTGCACTCGCTATGTAGAGAAAGGATGTATCACATGTCTAGTACACGATGGATTAGAATTCTACATCTGGAACTGAGCAACAGTTATTAATCCTTGAGCAATCAATGTAGTCAGTTTATACAATCTGAGGAGTCACATACAGCACACAGATTGAGCACCACTGCAATCTCAGGGGTCAGATTCCATCTTGTGGTGTGAGTGAGTATGCGAGTTGCCTCTATAACTTCAAGTTGGTCTGAAAACATAGTGGATACCATTTTGGCCTGAAAGCCTGCATCCCAAAACACGGCGAAAGGGTCTGGTGCTGTAAGGCTAAGATCAATGCTTTGCTTGATCACCATGTAAAGGCTCCCTCTCTGCTCGAAAATATGATGAATCTGGCCCGCCACCCATTCAACCCCTTCATAAGGGAGAGGAGCAAAGCAAATATAACTATTTCCTACACCAGCCTCCGTCGGGATGGTATAGAAACCCTTGGGAGCGGACACACGGGAAAAACATTGTACATTGGTCTTTCCAATTAATGGAACGATGTCAGGAGGTAGCTCAGACTTCTTATCCAGCTTGTAGTCTGAGGGGATGCTCTCGGAGTTGGTAGAAGGTTGTGGGCTATAGCCGTATGCTTTGTCTAGAATTATTCAGCTAAACTGCATGAACGGAGGGCAATCGGGTCGCAGCAGCCACTGCCGAAAGAAAGCGCCTTTGTGGAACGAATGCAGGAGTGTATGTTCAAATTCCCCTGTCAATCATGAATTCAACCAAGAGTCAGCTCTATACCAGCTTGACGCACCAATTTTGTGGTTTGTAGGCGTTCTCTGTAATTTTCCGATCATGTTTTCAAAAGGAAAACACCAAAAATTGCAGACTGGACCCATAGAGTCCATAAAATCAAAGATATGCTGTGCTAGATGGTGAGACGGCAGCATAAACCCTGGGAAGTTTTCCTTCAGGCCAATTATGTGTTGTCGCAAGGAGTGTCTGAATGAATCTCGTCGCTGAGGGCTTAATGAATTCTTTGTCATCATGATCGCTGCACACGTCAAATGCATGGATGTCGACAGAACAGAAGTCATTTGTGGGGCATTTGGAGCAGCTATCGGAGAACTCTCTGTCCATAGACTTAAGAGTGCTAAGGGAGTATGGATAGAGAACAAGGTGCGCCAGTGATCGGCCTTCAAGCTGCCTGCTCAAGCAAGCCTGGTGTCCAAGGGAGGATTTGAGATCCAAGCGGGAGTGATGATGCTCCTTATAACTTCGTGGATTCTCGATAGCACTGTTTCAGAATCAATAGGCGTACATTCCAGAGCCTGTAATGGTTTTTGCATGTGCTGTTTTGCTGCTCAGAAGTCTGTAAAACCCTGTACAATGAACATACCCAATCTATCAATATCTTTTTCAACTGTGCCTTGTTTGGCTTCCTTGGTAGCTGGTCGGGGACGATGTCGAGGCAGACATAGGTCAATGCGTTGAGAGGCAAAGCCTCCAGCTGCCTTTCCAATCGCTTCAGTAGAATTGCTGTATCTTCACCATCCAGCAGCGGCTGTGTTAGGTAACGATGTATATGCCCGACACTGAGGGCAGACCTATAATTCATCCTTTGTGTGAGATTGGCTAACTGAGTATCTTTGTCCTGGGAAATATGAGCATTGGACGGCTGTCTCGTTAATGCAGCAAAACTTCGGGCATCAGATGGCATGGTAGACACGCGCAGTGAAGAATTGTGTGGAGGTGCAGTGGTCCCATGGAAGTACGGCCAAACAAACTTGGCTTCAACTTTGCCGATGCGCTATAGAAGATGGGTCAGAATCATACTGTCGAAGTTGAAAACAGCATACCCACTGGACGAGACCCTCAGCCATGTCGCTCTTTGTTACATTGTGCTTCTTTATCAAACTTTGAAGCTGCAACTGGCTCGGCAACGTCATCAAGTCATTGCAGACGTATAGAAGGGCCGGCCACTTCTTTTGAGCAAGAGATTTCTGCATTTCTTTCTGCTCCTGCAAAGTACTTGGGGCTTTAGAAGAAAGCTCGTTGTGAATATCGTTTATGTGCCACTGAGCTCTAGCATCACTCCTAACTACTTCTTGTAATTGTGATATCCGTGCTTGACAAGCGTCGCACTGAGCGGGGGAAAGATCTTCTAGCTCTATCACAGAAAGCCAGTTTTCATCTTTGTCCAGCTCTGAAGGGATGAGCAGATCCCGATTTGCCTTTAGAGAGGATAGAGGTGGTGGAGGCATGAAATCGTGATGGTAGGCAAGAAATGCTGGTTTCGTTGGTTTTTTAATGGATGGATTGTCCAAGCATAGAGCTTCGCAAAAGAATCTCTGTAGTAAGATTGAGTACATTGTATTCATAGGATCGATGAGAAGCTGCTTTGAAGGCTGCCAATATGGTAAACACCAAAGTTCTGAATAGCGTGTACCATAAAGGACTTTGATATTCCCTCTTTCAAGGGCGTTTCTAGTGTCGCGCCATGCTTCCACTCCCTTCTTTAAAAAGGCATTGTCAGCAGTGCCCCAAGCCTTGCAATCAGTGCGACCTAGATGCATTTGATGCCAACATGGGCACACAAAACAAAATGTTTGAGAAGTAACATCGCGAAAACCCGCAAAAGGCCGTGCAGCCTTGAAATCCATTAGAACACCTGCAATTGCTGCACGAAAAATGCGTTGACTAATTTGAGGGCTGTCAAACTGGCATACTTGCAACCCACGAGTGAAAGGTTGCAATCCACAGGTGAAAGCAGCTTCGAGATCTGTCACAAGCGGTCGAAGGTAATGACAGTGTTCTGCTTCCTTTGCATTCGGTTCAGAGGGACCTTGAATGATTCCAGGAATATAGATATATGCTGGATCATTGCGGATCTTGAGAGACAGATTCAGGCAAGCCAGGGACATCACTCCTGTTGACCTAACTTTGCTACCAATGATATTCCCTTCAACGTTGAAGAAGTCAGCATGAAGTAGAAATAACCACCTCCCTTCTTCACCTCGATCTGCAACAAATAGTCGACCATCAGTGCCTCTAAATTGATGCACAAAACTTCCATGGGATACTTCTCTCTTGTTGAGGGGGGGTGCATCTGCAGATGCAACATCGTCACAGAAACGGTCCCCGTATGATTCTATGTTGGGAAGCATGATGAATCTCCCAAACCACTCGTAAAACAGATAATATTCGAAGCATTTGATAGGCTTGCCATCTTTCGTAAGGATAGCATCACAAGGGTCTGCGAGCGTTGTTGCCCACACTGCGCAAGTTTCAGGATAAGCAGCTTTGTCAGTGTTGGTGGTGTGCGAGGGTGGGTGAGTAAAACTGCATTTTGGGCATACAGCATAGAGGACTGTCTGTATGCCAAGACTCAATCTGCCTTTGAGAGCAGGGACACTCTCAGGGATGGCAGAGAGAGTGGCTTGTTGTTGAAGATTGGGCCCTCCATTGAGCAAGGTGAGAGACAGTCCGAAGAGTTTCAACATCTTCAGTAGACATTCTGTCCCCCGAATGGCGGCCCCTTCGAACACCCGACTAACTAATGCGATACAATAGGCCAGTAATGTAGACATGTGTTTCCCATCTGTAGGATCAAGGAGGAACCTTCCTGTTGAATCATGAGCACTGCATTGAAGAAGACCGGGTGACACAAACGGTTATCAATCTTCACGGGGGAATTATCTGGGTATTGCAAACGCCAGTTCTCTAGAGACCTCTCCAGCGATACAAGGAGGAGCTTGACATTTTGGACCTCTTTCTCTGCTTCTCTCCTTTTTACTGTCCGAATTCGGTCACGAACGTATTGAATGGTATTTTCGATATCGCATAACCTACGTCAGACAGCTGCTTCTTCCCAATCACAGATTAAGGATAGTTGATCTGTTGATTGCAGAAGTATTCGTTCCAAAGATTTGGCGATAGTGATAGATTTTACCATAGCCTTATTTCTGATGCTGGAATCACCAAAAGGATGCAGATACCCGTTCTTATCTGACTCGAGGCTAGATTCTAGGGTCCCCCCTTCTGTGCATACACTGCTTTGAATCTGTCAATGTCATTGTGTAAGACAAAGCTTGAAAACCTAAAGCCTAAGGACTTACCGCCTCCCACATCAACGAGGCAAAAGTAGTATCGAAATTGGATGAATCGAGCATGGAAGGTGTATGGCAACGATCACCGTCAGCATTTAGCATTGCTGCTGTCATGATATTGAACGCATATTCATCATCATTTCTTTGTGTGTCTGCGGAGCGGGTGCTTTCAGCGAACGGCAAAGAAGTTATGTTGGGGACTGCGGTTCTGTTTATACTTGTCGACGGGGATAAAGCTTGCAGAAATTCTCTATAGCCCATTCCACTATTGAAAGGATAATATCTCATGTGGGTATGTACATTAGGTTTCTTATCTTATTCTATCCTGTCTCAGTGTCACTCACATATCAGGCCTGGACAGATACTCATCATTCTCTCTGACAGAGCAATAATAATCAAGATACAGAATACATGACAGAGGAGCCAACTTGTAATGTATATGCAAAATGGAATCAAATAGACAGAGACCTATTGTATACCCACGGCCAGACAAATGGCTGATAGGGAGGGATTGGGATACCTCTACTCACGGCCATTGCTTCTACTCTTTCCTTAAGATCATAGCAGAGGATCGGGTCTCTGGGTATTTTCGATCTACAGACCGCGCATTCGATGTGCTTTGCTTGAGTGTGACAGCGACTGACATAATCAAGTAGGCAACGCCCACAAAAGACGTGGCCGCATTGTACACTGTTGATAAATCAGGCTGCAAAAAACAAGGTAGAAGAGGTAGGGACACATACACGCACGGCTGCTATAAGAAGTCCAGACAAATACCACAGGTATTTCGCTTTGACTCTGCCTCCTTCAAGGCTGTGAGTTCCAACTCTGCTGCAGAAAGCATCCCAGCTGAAGCATCAGGTTGAGCCTTTGACTGCACGAAATGTTCAGTTCAGTAGAAGAAAAAATATAACCAGTACTTCTTTTAAGGTGCCCAAAACCATGAAGCCGTCCTCCTCCTTTTCCTCTGCATCATCAATTTCAATGTAAACAGATGGAGAGCCTGAGTTTGAGGATGCCAAAGTGCCGTGTCGAGTGGGACTAGAGTATGAAGTAGCAACTGATCGTAGCTTTCTCTGTCGAGACATGTACGTGCGCTGGTGCTTGCTGGAGCGTTGTGGTTTGGTATCTGTAATCATACCAAAAAACGAGAGTAATGTGAAGATATGAGAAGACTGGTCAAGATGAGGGAGAATACTTATAGTCAGACCTACAAAGGGTCTGCTGATACTCATTGTGAATGGTACAAAGGCTGCCTTCGATTTGAATGAAAATGCCTCATCGAATGAAAACAAGACTGGTTCCAAATCCGCAATGTCAAAAGGTGTTGAGCAATGTAATAAACCATTCAGCATTGTCTTTCTTACTGATTATCTTGATACAATGCAACAGACTGTTTCTTTCACTGTCAGCCGGGCAGTGACCTCCCTTTGACTGTTAACATGTAACCAAAAATAGATAAAAGTTTGGTACCATTACATTTGCTACTTTTTTTTGCCATCCTCCAAGATCCGTACACACTCGTCAAAACTGTATACTACTCTTTTCTGCGTTGCATTATCTATAACTCTGATCAGCTTTTTTGCTCTCGACACTTTGTCAGCTGTATATGGGCCATATTGGCCATGGGGGGACTTGGGATTGCATAACAGCAGCAGAGATTGTCCCTTTGCATTTGGTGGTACAGGCCCAAGATGACACACATCGACACTTTTGTGGCGTATTCGTTGGTCGTGGTCTGAAAATGTGACGTAGACTTCGTGGTATTGAGGCTCCACTAATCCTTTAGGAGCGATGACTCTTCCAGGCTCAACGGTTGCATGACGCTTGAAAAGACGCATCTGGGTAGTACTCATTAAATGATACAACGACTCAATTATCACCAATGAGACTGATATAGCTTTCTTGAAAGAGGAATTGGCAAGGCCCTAAAGGAAAGGATCAGTAAGAATAATCTTGAACGGGGTCTATAGCTACCATCAATGTCGTGATCTGGTAGTGCTGTTTTCCAGTCCTGGGCGTCTATTTCCTCTTCTTCAGCGGGCATAGGTGTCCTTTCCCATGCCCGCTCCACCGCCAACAGTAAATCCTCAGGCACTTCCTCAGCCCCCCTGGGCAATATAATGCGGCGGTTTGCTAAGTTATAGCTCGTAAGCCTAGGAATATCAGATAAATTACAATGAGTTCGGAACCAACCTGAGCACTACGTGTTTATAGGGAATGTGGCAAACTTTAGTACCTTCAGCTAGTCCTGGTAGTTCAATGATTGCGTATTTTCGATTGATGAGCCGGATGCGACCTCTATATCCTTTAAATCGGCCTTTGAGAATGTAGGCTTCGTGGCCAATTGCAAACTCCTTGCCGTACAATGCCATCTGGCGTTCAGGAGGGGTGGTCTGCATGGGGTGAGGAGCATTTTCATCAGTACCATCCCACCGTTTGATTATTCCCATTTCTCTTTGGAGCCAGTTGCCATTCACGAGAAAGTAAAAGCTGCTAAAATCCAAAGTGTAGAATGCGTTCATTTGGTAATGTTGGGCCGATGATGTCTGCGAGCTTCTAGTGGCGAAGGTGACGACTAATGTATTGGGGCGATGATACTCCACCACCGACACCAAACTCCCACTGAACTCTCCCATTGCCACAACTAATTGATCCCCTTCTCTGTAGACTCTTGATAAGTTTTCCATTGGAACCTCTTCATCATCAAGATAGCTGATATCACTAGTATCACCAGCACCAAACATACCTTCTTTGCTATCGTCAAGGGTGACCGTACAACCGTTTGGCCAAGTAGTACGCCAAACTCGACTCCAAGCAGATATGATATTGACATGTGCTGTCTGCACCAAAGGCATACTCTTCTCCACAAACTCAGCGTCTACTGTAGGATTGATAACTTCAACAAAAGTGGTAGGTGCCTTGTCGTAGCTGAGCTCAAGCAGGTCTTCTGTAAGCCAGAGCACACTACAGTGCCCAGTATTGATACTGTCGGAATGGGCAGATTTGGCGAATACCAATACAGTAGAACGAGATGAGACTACACCAAGGCTACTGTGATAGTCGCCTTGGCAAACGAAACGAACCCAGGTCAAAGGTGGCAGTAAAAATGCTCCACTTTGAAGATAGTGGATGAGCTCAACCATTTGATTGTCAGCTACAATCTGAGGACGAAGTTTGCGGGGTGATTGACGGAGTACATTGGTTAGGTCTATGGCTGTTGCCTCAACATATATACAATTGGGGATTCGGGGCAACAGGAAATATGAGAGGTTGTTTTCTTGGAACAAGCCTCGTAAATGCTTGATAGTACGACTCTTTTAGATGTCGGATTAGTACTCTTGGAACAACGTGCTAGAACATACCAGTCCACATATTTTAAATAGCTTGGCATCAGGAGTAGTAAACGACCAAAGGGTAGACCATTTATCACTGGACATTCTATAGGCCGTGGCTTGGGACTGCAAGTTGGCTGTTGCACCGGAAACCGGAAGAGGTAGTGGACTGGGCGAAATACGGGGAAATATGATATCGATGAACAATGTCAGCAGCCATTCTTTTACATTCTGCAGCCTCTTCTTCTAAGGATGCAGCCGGAAAAGTGGTATGTTGAGCGTGGGCTTCGCGCAAGAGGATTCAGCATGTGTATTACACCAAAGCAAGATAACAGCATACCATGTTCGTCTGCTTGATCTCCCTCTACCTCATCCCGCAAGGTCTGTTCATCATTGTCTACATGTTCATCATTATCTTCGTGAGATATATCATCTATAAAGATATTGTGGGTCCGACGTCGACATTTTGCAGGTCGCTGCGATTCCATGTCGAGTTGGTTGAGAAGGCGGTAGGCTCACGTGATAATAACACGGGCCTATTCATCGGAACGGACATGGTCCTAACGAGACCCAACAATACCTCATCATAGACTTGGGTCGTGGTGGATACAAGTTACGCGACTCTGTCAAGTGGTCTGTGGTCTGTGGTCTGATAGAACTTACAGCAAAAATCAAAGAAAAATTTTGCAGTGGGCATGTACAAATTTGAGTATGGATAATACATTTGACGTTTGTCCATTTGGACAGAGGACAAGAACGAGTGAAATTGTATATACATTGCGATGCATAATCTATCGAATAACAGCCTACTTGGTCTCACTATCCTCCATAATGCGAAGACATTCAGAGGACTTGTACATTTTAAGCGTGCCTGTAATATGGTCTCTAACCGTCACTTTTTGAACATCTTTTTGGACTCTTTCAGCTATATATGGGCCAAATGGTCCGTCAGGACTTGAAGAGACTGGTGAACAAAGCAGTAACAGCCTTTGACCTTTGGCTCCAGGCGGTTCAGGCTTTAAGTGACAAATATCGACGTTTTGATGCTTTCATCGTCCCTTGTTGTCTGTATAGGTAACACAAACCTCGTGAAAACCTAGTTCTAGATTACTGGCATAAGGAACGACTCGACCGGGATCTACTGTAGCAAGTCGATCCGTCAATGTCCCGCTCTCAAAAGTGATCTTGAATCTAACTTGTACCCTCTTGTTTCCAATTAGTTCAGGATAGCTTTTGGAGCCTGCTAATGGAAAGGTATGAAACAGGATACTCAATGGTGCTGTAGGGTTTTAGTATGGATTTGAGGACAGAACAGGTCATACCCAAAAGGTCATGGTGAGGTTCCGGTCGCCAAGGCCCATGAGGGTCTTCCTGGTTTTGCTCCTCAAGAGAGGGAACTGGGGTCTTTTCCTGTTTGGGCGTCGCTTTTGGTGGATCTTTGAAGGAAAAATCACTGTGCTTGAAGTGGTGCAGCTTGTTTCCAGTGGTGGCTTCCAGCTCCACAATGCAGCTGTTGGCCGTAACCAGTCGCAAAATGCCTCAGTATCCTTTGAAAGGGCCCTTTTCTATCTGTAAAAACTGTCCAATGAAGCGTTCAGTTCCCATCAAAGTCTGCTCGCAAGCTACATCAATTGTGGGATGTCTGCGACCTATTGTCCTCGGTCACTTGGCACGGTGTCTGACAGGTACGTTGCTGGCATGCATCCAACTAAGGAAAGGAAAGGAACTATGATCTAGGGTGTGGCTGCAATGAATTTGTTCATATCGTATCTTGTGAGGAGGATTTGAAGGGCCTTCTAATGCACTGGGTACTGGAACACCAGTACTATTTTTTTCCTGGATTTCTTCGGTCACCAAAATCAGCAGCTGCTCATCGTCAACTTTTCGGATGACTTTAACGACCTGGCCAGACAATAGACCAAAGACGATGACAAGCTCGCCACCAGCGGAATACATTTGAGTCAACATTGTAGATGGGACAGGTATTCCCTCGAACAAATAGACGTCTTCAACAGGGGTATGAGCAATTGTCAATTGACGAGTTGTGCCTTTTAACTGTACGGTGCAACCTTCAGGCCAGGTACACCGCCATATTGCGCACCAAGCTTCGCGGGCAGTGGGAGAAACAAGGAGCCAGGACACAGAATTAACAAATTTCTGGTCGATGGCTGGATCGAATATTTGAAAGGATGCTCGTTTGAGTGTAAAGGCGTACAGGCCTTCTACGAGCTGGATGTCTGCTTCGCTTGGGTGGACAGGTATGATGCGCACTGGTGGTTCTGCCGGTAGCCATTTGTTAATGCGTTTAGTTAGAATGGTTCCATTTTTCGCTACAATGCCGACTTGTCCTTTGTACGGACCTGGAATTGTGAGCTGTACCCAGTGGTTAGCAAGTGGACAGGGAGTTTGCTGCAAAAAATCGATTAAGGCTGGAAGATCTGAATTCAGCACAAATTGGACTCGGCCGCCATATGGAGACTTTGCTAGCACGGTAAGCAGGTGTGTGAGTGAGGGGCAGTCCACATAGACCTGGCGTTGCATAAGCGAAACGCGCCAAGCGCGTAGGTCATGATCGATAAGTAAGTTGCGGTGGTATTCCGCTGTACCCTTCTGGACACAATCAGCCTCTGACGGGAGTATAACGTGTACTTACAGGAACTATTACCATGAACATGATGGCTGGAACGTCTTCCTGGGACTCTATGTTGGCCAAAGCGGCCGCGAGAGCGGATGGAAGAGAGTCGGAGTCTTCAACTTTTTCAACTTTTTCAACCAGGCCATGTCTTCGACGTATAGCTGCGACCAGTTCTTCTGCCGACTGTCTTTCCTGATCGTAATTTTGGGTTGGTCGACTTAAAGCTGCAGGTACAGCATGAAGTCCCGTATCTGATTCTTTGTCAGATGCATCAGTAAAAGACTCCTCGGTCTCTGTAGATTCAGGTTCAGAATTGATTCCCGCTTCCACATTGACGAATGGGTTTGCAGAACGTATCTTAGCGCGAGGCATGGCACAACTGATGAAACAACGCATTGAGTTAATTTTCTTCAATTTAAAACTTACTGTCAGCTTCAAGAGACGTTGATGGAGGCTATGTATTTGGTTTACGTGAATACAAACGGGGTATGAATTTTGAGTTTAATGGACTACGCTATTGTGGTCAGGAGCAAGAGCAAAAAAATACATGTGACTATGACAGGTCTGGTTTGGGGTGAACGTGCGGGTGCCTAAAGGCACGTGCCAAAGATGGGAAGGTAACAATAAATCACAATGAAAATAAAGGCTGTCTGCACTGTATTGGAATAAAGCTACAGAAGCTAGGACATGAGAAAACATACGGCAGACGAGTACCAGCGAACCTGAAACCTGAAACCCAAAAAGCCCTGGGTACAGGGGGAGTCAGATCGCATATAGACCTTCTGTTGGATAAGCACAGACAAGTACCGATGGATCTGGTACCCAAAGGGACCATGGAGGGAGTCGGATCGATGGGTGATTTAGGAACGCCCTTGAGAAAGGGTGAGTTGGTAGGTGAGGATTATGGGAAGGTGAGCTGATAGGTAAGATAACGAGGACTGCGATTATTGAGACTTACCTGACTTCTCGAGACACAGACAAGATGCGGAAACGTGATTGAATATAGTTGCGGGATGGAGACTGGAGTGGTAGACAATGGCAATGAGGACAACGAGGACGGCAACAAAACGAGGACGGCAACAACAACAACGATAATGATGTGGTGAAGAGAAAAGCCCACTAATCCATACAACGACGCCGATGAATGGATTAACAGCGGGTGTGAGAGTGGAAGTTGAGAGGAAGGGAAGGAAAAATATTACCACACAATGGGTGGTCCCGCTTGATCGGAACAGAGAGCATGCTGAACTTCGGCCACATTCGGCCACATTCGGCCAGGCATCTCCCTCTGAGGAGACTCTCATCGCGCAAAGTTCACCCATTAGGGATAAAGGTAAGCTTTCACATTTGATTTATCTGCTGATAAATGTGTCCTTTATTCTAGGAAATGTTTTTTTTTAATATCCATGGATCCCTTTGTTTTGCGGCCACGAAATCAAACATTTCGGCATGCCTTTATCCCTGGCAATTTTAGACGCGAAAGGTATGTTTTCTCTTCAAAAATTTCCCCGTATATTATTGACAATTTTCACTCTATTTATCCCTAGCTAAAGGTTTTTTTTCCCTTTACATTTCGCTACTAAAATTTCCTCAGCTAAATTCAGGCCCTCACGTGGTGTCATTGCCAGCTACCTATGTATCGCTGTCGTGATTGCGGTCAGTTGAGTGCAATGTGTAAGGCCTGTTGCATAAGCAGACATAGTGCAGATCCACTGCATCAATTAGAGGTGAGTTCCCAGTTGATTCAAATTGATTAAGACTGAGGAATGTTCAGATGTGGAATGGCACCTTCTTTGAACGTATAACACATCAATTACTTGGTCTCAGAGTCCAACTGGGACAGAATCCTACCAATCCATGTCATTTCGCAACGGCGACTATAAAGGATTTCACTATTCTGCACTTAAACGGCATTCATATCATCACTGTCGACTTTTGTGGATGCGACAATGCTCTACCTTGATTTCAACAGCTCATGGAGATTGGTTGGTGGCCATCTACACCTTGCGAACCTCAGTCGGCTGCAACTTTCCAGCTTCTGTCACATTTTCAGAGTGTTAACCTTCATAGTGGCTGTCCAGCTACAGATTATTACCATGCCTTGGAGAGTTTAACGGATGGCGCAGGCCTTCTTAATCTTCCAGTACATTTGAGTTCTGAATGCAGAGCCAGTCTGACCATCTTATGGGATCGGCTACCCCAGTTCATGCTTATGATCCGAGAATGGCATCATATTCAAATGCTGCAACGAGCTGGCTGAGGTCATGACCCTACCGGAGTAAATGGTACTCTGAAGGGGGAGTTATGTGTTCCATGCCGTGCCTGCCCCCATCCTGACATCAATTTGCTGGAAGATTGGAAGTTAGTGCCAGAGGAAGAGCGTTGGCTCTACAACCTCTTGCTATCGCAAGATGCAAACTTCAAGCAGAAGGGACGTACTCGTGCAAATGACAGTCAAGACAAACTGTTTGGGGATGGGTGGGGAACCTTTGTGAACAGTATAGAGTATGGAGAATTCTTGGCCACTCATGTACATATGGAAGAGGTACTTGTGTCACTTGGCTGCTCTAGATGTCATTGATGGATGATTAACCATTCCATAGATTCCTCACTGCAACGATTTCTCTGCAATGATTTATGCGAACACAAAGAGGAACAAGGGATTGCGTGCAACGGGAATCGCTTTGGTCAGCTGTTCGCAACATGAGATGTTTAGGCCAAATGGCACTGGTGATCTTCAGAAGGGTGAACAGTGAGTGTTGCAAACAGTATTCGACCTGTTTCTGATACCATTGAAGTCAAGGAAACATGGATTATGTCTTTCTTTCGCAGCTCGTACTATCGGCTATTGCATTTGTTATCATTACCTATGACGTTGCCTGCCAGTGGATGGTAAACTTCTACTGCCTCGAGAGTATGCTGGCTTTTCTCCAACTGCCAATAACCCTCATCAAAATCCTCTTCCAAGTGCCTAAATTCCATTTAAGCAATCATGGCGACAAGTGCTTCCCTCCATTTTCATTGAATTACACAGATGGAACTGGCTGAACTGATGGGGAAGGAGTGGAGAGAATTTGGGCGGCGTTTAATAAGGTTTCTTCTTTGACTTCCATGATGACAATGGGTCATCGCCAAGGCACCCTCGACGACTTCTGCAATCATTTTAACTGGCAAAAGTCAGTTCAGCTGGGTTGGTTCATTATTTTATTTCGTTAACCTGGCTGACACTCCCTAGGATCTTCGTTACTTCGCAAAATGACTTTTGCAATACCTCAAGCTGTGATTCACCACCATGCTTTTCAGGCCTTTATGACAAGTTTGCAGACAGACCATCCCGGAGTGGTCAATGAGTGGGAAAGACAGGTTCTAGACTGGGAGAAGGATCAATCAAAGAAATGTCCGTATGTCATACCCACAGATAGTAAGTCTCTTGTCAAATAATGTAACCAAAGTTATGGAGGATTTCAGACGAAACCCTGGCTGATGTGAAGAAGCGCTTGGCAGAAGAAGAGCACGCCAAAGTGGTATCTGGGCATTCACCATCTATTGAGATGAGCCCCAGTGCTTTCGTAGTCGAGGGACTAGCTATTGAGGATGTTCAGTGAGTAGATCTTCCTGTTGGTAGGCTTACTATGTGCAGACACTCACTTCTACTTGATGTCCAGAAGAAAACCACCGCTACGCAGTTGACGAAGCTCCAAACCAAACAAACATCATTGCTCAAGTGAATCCTAAGCTTCTACGAGGCTCAGTCGATGTATATGCCAGGTCTGGCAGTTTATTTGGAGACACACCCGGACAACTCAGCAAATTTGACCACGACACCTGAGAAGATGTCAATCCACCTACCTTCATCTCTGCCTGCCGATGACCATAAAGCTGTCTGTGTAGAGGGGGTTATCGCCATTGAGGATTGTCTGCGAACAGCACAGGCAAACGATGCACTCTCTATGCTATGTTGTCAGCTTTGTACTCGTGCTGTGGCCTACAAATACAAGTAGCCTCTCAGCGATTGTTCATGCGCAGCTGTGATCTAGAGGAGGGGATTGAGATGCGGGTCCTGACTGCACGACATCGGTACACTGCTGCACGCAACGCTCTGTTGAGTCTCCGAGGGAAAGGTGACTGGGAGATGGTCTTGCAGGAATTGCGACCTGAGGATGTTCGAGGACTAAACGAACGAGTCTTGATGGCTGAGGAGAACAAGATTTTTCGGCATACCCAAGAGATGGCAGAGATGGTAGATAGTAATGAGCTCAACAATGTCTCCACTCAACGAGTGGATCGTCAGCACCTGGGGGAGGGGAAGCGAACATTATCTTGGATGTGGTATAGCGTTTCTGAAGGGGAACTTGATGGTTCATTTGTACATGACAGTAAGTGCCTGAAGTCTCATGATTTTCGCTGTTTTACTTACGTTGGAAGGTCTCCGAGTTGAGTGGCTGAAATGCCGTGCCCGGGCAAGGGGATGGAAACAGGAGGTTCAACTTTTGGAAGAAGAAATGCGACGATTGATCGAGTATTGTCAGTGGAGGCAGAAATGGTGGGACCAGTGCTCGACCAAATGATTTTCAGTATGCGATTACCTCAACAAAGGCCTGAAGGCATATGCAACCAAGAGGGATCTGGAGGAGCAGTACAGTGGACAGTGTTGTGGGAAGCAGTTCGGGTTCGAGCACAAGAGGTTATGGCTTCGCTTGCAGAGTCTTCGGATGTTGCGGAGGACCTACCACGACTGGTGGTTGCAGTGGAGGAAGCTGAGGAGGATGAATACATTGACGCGGTATGGGCGGGAACAGTATTCGCAGAAGATTGATCTCATTAAAATCTGTTTTGCATATAAAATACTATGTACTACAGCAAATTGTATGATTCATTGCAGTGGAATGGGGGATTTCGACCACAGTGGAATCAGAAGGATTCGATCGCAATGGATTGGGGATTTCAGCCGCAGTGGATTGGGGAATTTCAACAGCAGTGGAATAAATTTCAACTGCAGTGGAATGGGGAGGGATTCGATTGCAGTGGATTGGCAATTTCAACCACAGCGGATTCAGGAGGGATTGAATCACAGTGGATTCAGGGATTTCGACTGCAGTGGAATGGAGAGGGATTGAATCACAGTGGATTGGGGATTTCTATTGCAGTGGAATGGGGAGGGATTTGATTGCAGTGGAATGGGGAGGAATTTGATTGCAGTGCATTGGCGATTTCAACCGCAGCGGATTCAGGAGGATTGAATCACAGTGGATTCGGGGATTTCGACTGCAGTGGAATGGAGAGGGATTGAATCACAGTGGAATGGGGATTTATATTGCAGTGGAATGGGGAGGGATTTGATTGCAGTGGAATGGGGAGGGATTTGATTGCAGTGGATTGGCAATTTCAACCGCAGCGGATTCAGGAGGGATTGAATCACAGTGGATTCGGGGATTTCAACCACAGTGGAATGGAGAGGGATTGAATCACAGTGGATTGGGGATTTATATTGCAGTGGAATGGGGAGGGATTCGATTGCAGTGGAATGGGGATTTCAACTGCAGTGGAACAGTGGGTTTCAACTGCAGCGGAATCAGGAGGAATCACAGTGGATTGGGGATTTCTATTGCAGTGGATTGAGAAGGAATTCAGTTGCAGTGGATTGGAGGTATTTTGACTGCAGTCGAATGGGGATTTAGACCACAGTGGAATGAGGGAGGGATTTGATTGCAGTGGATTAAGGGGGGATTTGATTGCAGTGGGATTGGGGGATTTCGACTGCAGTGGAATGGTGGATTGAATATGGGCCAGTGGCTATTGTACTGCAGGATAGAACCAGGATCTACTGCAAGCCAATGGTGGGCTACAATTAATTGTGAGTGGATGCAGAGAGTCATATACAATGAATTGTAGGTACAGATACTGTTGCTGATAGTGCAGCAGGCTGTGTGATGGTATGGTGTTCCATACTATTCAGCTTGTGTTTGTAGTATTGGGAATGTCGTTGTCCACTCATGGAACCAAGTTCAGATACATCTGGCACAAAATAAACTGGAAGAAGAATGTTTTGAAAAACAGTGACACAAACCTTGCCTCTATGGTGCTTCCATCACAATAATATGGCTTGACAACCTTATTGGCCGAGCAATGCATTGGAACCTGTATCCGACAGACACCAAAGGCCAGGAAGTCGTAATATCCTGGCCCATGCTGTGAGTTCAGCCCACTTGTCCAGGTTGTCTTTACTGGCTCATGTAAGTCAATGCTGTCTGTGTAATTGCAGTAACCACTTACTCTGAGGCTGGAAATGCAGTTTGTGTGAGAAGATGTGTGTGTGAGTCAGAGGTGTAAACAAGTCAGGTGATCAATCACAAGTCAGGCTTCTGAACTATCCAAGTGCATCTACATGTTTTTTTCCAGATTTAATAGTAAGGTATAGTAATAAATAATACTAACAGGTCACATGTGTTGTGGCAGTGCAAACAGCTGTGACTACCCGAGTTTAGTTTTACAGAAAAAATAGTAATAAATAATACATGTTATGGCAGTGCCACAAATGCATGTGATCAAGCACATGACTGTGAGACCAGCATCAACATAAAGGATGTGGTCAGGTGCCTAGCTGGCTTTTCCTTCGACCACCACTGGGTGATGTCCCTTGGTTTTCAAGACAGAGTGAGTGTCTGAAGCAGTGTGGAGGGCCCCTGCACTGTTTCTTTATGGCATGAACTGTGATGTTTTGACCTAGTCTGTGCCGCGCACAGCACTACCTGAGCTGGGAAGCCGTCTTTGGATGGAGCATGCCCAGCTGTGCTAAGGGACAGTTTGCTAGGATGATACTGTCATCATCCGTGTCCTCATTGTTTCCGATGTGGTGAGGCTTTTGTAGGTCTCTGCGAGGCCATGGTTCTGGGGGGTGATGATATTTGTTGGTTCTGTGGGTTATTGGTCTTTGTTGGTTCTGGGGGCTCTTTTTCCGTGTTGAGAATGCATCATGTTAGAGTGGGAGTAGATGTTGAGTGCAATATGGGTACGCATTTCCCTTGATAGGCCTATGCTGAATTCTCTCTAGGCACATCTTGTAACCTCGTCCTTTCAACCAGCATCATGCACCCTTTCTTCAGTGGGTACTGTTCATTTCCGTCCTACCATTCACTGACATTTACTTACAGGATCAAATGCCACTTATGTACTTGAGTAGATAGCATTCTTTTTACTTATAACTTTCGGCGGAGCTAATTAGAAAGTGTAGTTACTGAATTTAATTAATATGGGGAAGTCCTGGTGTCTTGGTCACCATTAATTTATGTCAGTTGAGGGGCTAACCCTAACCCTAAGAGCAAGTAAGAATTATCTATGATGGTTTATTATTTAGTATGATTGCATTTTACCATTGGTGATGTAAATTGTATTTTATGTATTACAACAGTAATCTTTTACTATCTTTTGGCTGGATCATAAGAGAAGCAAGGACAAGAATAAGTCCTGGACTGTGGCTGAGCAAAGGGAAACAAGGCCTGGTCTGTGGACATTGACCACTGTTTGGGCCTCTTACCTCTCAGAAAAAATTGGTATTGTTTGAAGCCTTCACTTGGTATGCTAAGAAGCAAGCTGAAGACAGTGGTAAATTGACTGTTCGTGAACTTGATATGCCAGACAGTTCATGTGTGATTACAGGCATTCACAGAACAAACCTACCTCATTGATCTTCTAGTAAGGATGACACATCTTTCAATGTTGGAATGGTGACAGTCACCTCAAATCCACCATACATAATTTCAGCTTGTTTCTGTCCCTTCATCAGTATCAACAATTAACAAGCCCATGAACAAGATACAATTTTTTGAGTTATATACCCTGCCCCAGCAAGTTCAGCAGCATACTCTGGTGTATATCACTGTACACCAGCAGACGTCACACTTCATTGAGGGTCACTATGTAGGGACCATAGAAAGCATCCATAGACATATAATGGAGTCCATTGTACTTCAGTGTACTCCAGTAGAGCCTGGGAACTTTTCTATCAATCTTTAGTGTTGAGACTCAGATTGGGGTTCACTGGAGTCTATTGAAGTACAACTGTAGTTCAACCAATTCAAACTAGGTCTTTAAACTATAGTCAGCTGCATTTGTGGCATATACTGTAACCCTAACCTGCTAACTGGCATCCTAACCATCCTAACCTAACCTAACCGTTGAAGTCCAGTGGACTTCAGCATCCCTCAATGTACCTCAGTGAAGTTCAGTGACTTTCATTGGGAAGTCTGATAAAGTCCAGTGGACTTTGCTGGCTTTCATAGGTGGAGTATATCACTGAATTTTTTAATTAGTTTGGAACTTGAGGTCCCCTCACTTGTGAAGGAATGTCAAAGGTTTAGGGAGGGGCTTTAGCCGCTTTTCCCCATGAGCCATGGGCATAACCCATTTATTAGTACCCACTGCAGTAGGGTTGGCCAATAGTTGGCCAACAGCCCATAGCTATAGGGATATAATAGTACTAATATTAACCCACTAATGGTAGACATGGCCAAGCATATTAGTATTACTATTGACTAGGCCTGATAAGCATCAGCTAATGAGGATAATTAATGTAGTAGACATGGCCAAGCAGAGTAAATAATATTAGTATTACTATAGTGGACACAGCCAAGCAGAGTAAATAATATTAGTCTTACTATAGTGGACATGCCCAAGCAGAGTAGATAATATTAATATTAATATAGTGGACATGGCCCTAGGAATATTAGTATTAGTATGACAGTGGACATGGCCAAGCAGAGTAAATAATATTAGTATTAATATAGTGGACATGGCCCTGGAAGCAGAGTGGATAATATTACTATTACTATAGTTGGCCAAGCAGAGTGAATAATTATTAATATTACTATAGTAGACATGGCCAAGCAGAGTGAATAATTATTAGTATTACTATAGTAGACATGGCCAAGTAGAGTAAATAATTATTAGTATTATTATAATAGACATGGCCAAGCAGCATTAGTATTACTATAGCAGACATGGCCAAGCAGAGTGAGTAAGTACTATTATTAATACAAGGGCCTAGGTTCTATTATTAGGACAGGCTGCTCTATAGGGCCTAGGTTTTATTATTAGAACAGGTTGCTCTATAGGGCCCAGGTTCTATTATTGGAACAGGTTGCTCTATAGGGCCCAGGTTCTATTATTAGGACAGGCTGCTCTATAGGACCTAGGCTCTTATTAGAACAAGTGGCTCTATTATTAGAACAGGTGGCTCTATAGAGCCCAGGTTCTATTATTAGAACAGCTTATGTAAGCATTACATCATATTAGAACATAGGGCCCAGATTCTATTATTAGCATAGCTTATATAAGCATTATGTCATATTAGAACAACTATTACATAACTATTACATAATAATTTTACTATTATTACTATTATTATTATTATTATTATTATTAGTATTATTGGCTGCATTTGCAGCCTTGAATATAATATACTGTAACCCTAACCTGCTAACCGTCCTAACCCCCCTAACCTAACCTAACCATACTATTATTAGTATAGTAAGCATCATTTACTATTAATATTATTTACATTACAGTACTACTGTTAGCATGATTTACTATTAATAGCAGTAATTATGTAATAGTAGTACCCATAATTGGTTATGCCCACTATAGTTGCTTGGCCATGGCTACCATTAGTGGGTTTATATTAGT
>QLOY01000850.1:0-73950 GCA_003313965.1 Megacollybia marginata | reverse complement strand
AACATCCCTTTAGGCTCGCTACAAATCCGAGGCCACAACGGTGTCAACGACCCATGGTTGCGGGCTGCATTGTTCCCATCGTAAATATAGGTTCATTTATCGTGTTCGATGGGCACTGGGTTGGTGGCAGATTCAAAAAAACTATCAGTGCTACCGATGCTATCGGTACGTAGCTTTCATTTCCAGATCGACTTAAAATGCCACAGGCTCTAATCAGCTTCACAAAGCTTCAACGGTAAAAATCTCCTCTCACAAATCACATTGGATCCTGAGGTGCAGGCTCAGACCTATCAGAGAGGTTTGATTTACCCCAATTTCAAAGGGCCCGTACGGTAAACACATACCTTTATTTCCCTTCCTAAGGATTTTCACTCCAAGCATACCCCCTACATCGTGTCCATCAAAGGCTAGAACCTTAAGCGTGTGGCACTGGCATGATCAAGTGTTGTGCATCAAATCGCTCGTATGTAATTGATCGCCTCGTCCTTCGTCGTATCTACCGTGTGCACGACTGAACCCACTACCAGTCGATCTTCCAGATACTATACGGTGCATCGCCGACCAGTCCCTCTCAGATGGGAAGAAAGACGCTCAATTCGGCCCGTGCGCAGTTTTTGGGGTTAATCTGCCAATTCCCAAAAGACAGATCGACAATGTCAGAACACCACCAACTGAACTTTAATAGAAAAAAACTCAGCAGAACAGAACCTCCGCGGGTCCGTGACGAGTCTAGTTCGGCCAGGTACCTTGAACATCCCCACAGCTAGAGCTAGAGCAAATAAAGAGTGCGTGGTGAAAGAGTACCTTCTTAATAGACGCGAATAGTAACTATATTCGTTTCGTTCTCAGACCCTTCAGTTTGTATGGCTAGATTAAGACGCCACGTCAAAACATAGACAGACATTCCCTGTTCGAACAGGTTTTCAGTCCGAACGCCCGAAAAGCTAGAGATTCTCCGAAGGAACGCTATACGATCAGGCGCACCCTTCAGTTGCATGTGGCTGCATTGTGCAAGCCAAGATGGGAACCCATTCGAACTGGAAATCATAGCGTTCATTTTTGGTTGGGTGGATATTTTTGTCATCTGAGATAACCATGTGATCGGGCTAGAAACATAAGAACTCCATAGGAGATTCCTGTCAGTTCTGGATAACGACATGAGCTTCTATGAATGCTTGGTTGGCTACCGAACAACAGAGAATATCGCCAGTGGCTAACGCAAACGTGATGTTGGGAGGGCATCGGCGGAAATTTCACGAGGCGTCCGATATCTCCAGCCTTTGACAGTGTGCAAGTTCGTAGCTCGAAGTTTAATCTTGTGTGTCGGTCTTTGAAATCGTCCTTGGTTCAAAGAAGTAGCCATGAGGCAGGAAAGGCTAGAAGCGCGAAAACGTCGCAGTCAAAGCCCAATAAATGAGCGTGAGCGTGTGTCCAAACAACCCTTTTCGGTCAACCCCAGTTTGCGATATCAAGTAAAGTATGCAATCCATGCTAAATGACAAAGGAGAGTATCGACTGGGACATTAAATCATTAGATGTTCGTCAAAGAAAGGTTCGTTATCTATGCCTGAGGGGCAGCCGCCGCCGCCTCGTTCGCCTGAGCTTCTGCAACCCGCAAGACATCCATCAATAGTGTCTGCTGATCGAGGTCTAAATTCTCTGTGGCGGCTTCATACAACGCCGGGTTTTGTACTTGGAAAGCTGCAACAGGGTCCGCCCATCAGTAACCGTGTCAGGGTCGCAAAGAACAACGTACTGTTGAGGGCATTTTTGAAAACAATGTAGGGATTCACGTTGTCCAACGGCGTCACCAGCCCTAGCTCTTCTTCAATCTCAAAGTCGTCATCGTCGTCATCTTCCTCCTCCTCAGCATCACCCTCCGCGTTATCGGACTTCTCTCGTAGCCTCTGTCCCTGGGTGACAGTCAGAACAGGAAAGGAAAGGAAATCACATCCTCATTCACCTCGGTAGCAAGCATGTCAAGGTAAGCGGACTCTTCATCCCACACGTCCTCTGTGAACACGGTTAACACCCCTGGGAAGGACAAGTCACTAAAAGGCATACCGTCGTTATCCTGCAGGTTCAGAGCCTCCACCTCTTCTTCTTCCTCTTCCTCCTCACCCAGACTCTCTTCGAGGTCTTTCCGAGCTGCGGAGAACGTGAGCGTTCGGGGGTTATGAAGATAAGAAAGAGGGTGTACCTTGAATCGCCCTTGGCAAATCTGTGAATATCCTAAGTATACCGGCCAAAATCCCCGACCAGCCGGCCTTGAGGGTTTCCGGAATCGTACTTGGGTGCAACTCCATCAAAGCACACAACGCGAGTATTGTGAGCTTCTTGTCGTGAACCCGAGGCAGCTTATGATCGACATGAATGGCCTGAAACCATGTATCGAAGAACGCACGTCCCATACCAGGACGTGCAGTTTCCATGATGTGAAGAGCGGCGGAAGGATTGTATAAAATGGCGTTGATGAGAACTTCTATGTTTGCGAGACGGAAGGATATCGTTTCGGTTTTGTCGAGGTGGTCGAGAGAGGTGACGATGAAGATTTGAAGAGCCTGGGGGGTTAGTATGAGGGGGGTAAAACTAACGACAGGAGCCTTACATCGTCGATTTGGCCACGAAGGTTGAGGAGCATGGATTCCGCAAGTTTACACCCGTTAGCACGGTCGTTTTCTCCCAGGTGGTCGCTCGTCATTGCTGTCGTGAAGATATCCACAAGCAGTTGCTTGTACTCCGGTCGGGAATTGATAACGTCTGCACCAAACGAGACAAAGTTGTCGAGGGAGGGGAGCATCTCTACAGCGGGCGTTAGGCGTTGACAAGGGACAGGGGACAGGGGAGAGACGAACCATCGAGGAAGTCCACCGCATCCGATTTGAACAAGTTGTATGTCAGCCGGAGGACGGGCCACATATTCGGGGAGATAGCTCTCGTTTTGAAGGTAAGCGTGTCAACGAGGTCGTAAGCAGAGTCTAAGAGGTCTACAGCGAACCATTAGCCACCATTGACAGAGGACGAAGGTCTTACCGAGCATTTTGTTTTCTAGCGTGAAGATGATGATGGGGAGCACTATCTCTTGCAGTTGGTTAAGGATGTCGACCGATTCGATCGAGGAGATGATCTAGAAGAGTTTGTGAAGATAGAAACGAAGATGGGTCGGGTCCACTTACAGTCCAAATCGTCTTACTAACCCCCATAGCAGCGTAGGTCTTGTCGTCTTCCTCGTCAAACAGGTGCTCCATATCTTGAACCGTATTGTGCGTGCGTTCGTGGGGACCAACGCTTTCTCTTGCGAGACGCATATACGAGTCGCACTGACGAGCGATAAGAAAAGAAAAAGACAGAAACGATAACACCAACCAATCTCGCAGTAAGCTGCGCAGCAACAGGCATCAGCTCATCTTGGAAAGCCTCAACAATGATTTCCATCCCGTTGTTCAACGATTCCAAATCCGTTTCATCCGAAAGCTTGAGCATATCTTGAACCACAACCCCAATCTCCAGCGCAATGGCTTTCTTGACTAACAAACCTTCGTTAGCTAACAGCTTAACAAGGGACAAAAGAGAACCCACCACTTTCCGTCTCATCTCCCTGAATCATCTCAACCAACGCCAACGCCGCCTGAACTCTAACAGGCAACTCCCCATCCTTGAGCGCAACCGTAACCGCTCTAAAGCTCTTCTCCAAGTTTTCTGAGTTGGCCCACGTCATCTTGACTTTCATCACATTCGCGATGATTTCACACGCGATCATTCGCATATAGGGTTCTGGGGCTGTAAAAGCGGGAAGAACGTGCGTTGAGAGGAAGTCTTCCATTCCGGTGGATTTCACTTCTGGGTGTCGGATTATCCAGGGTGTGAGGGTGCTTGTTATGTTCAAGGCACCGTACTTTTGAGGGGCGGAAGAGGGGCTGGGTAGAGGGGTTAGTGTAGGTACGTTAGAGCGAAGCAGAGAGAAACCTACTTGAGGAGGATTTTGTGTACGAAGGATAGAATCGAACCGAACGTTGATTTAGTTCGGTTGCTGGCTGCGTTGAGGAGGAATGTGGCTGCTGCTGCGGCCGGTGTCGCGAACGATTCATATTCGTCTAGTGGTTGTTAGGTAGGGTAAAGCCATCGGGAAGGGAGTCACTTACCGACGGAAAGACGAACGAACTCAACGGGATCACTAGTCCATAGTTGTTGTTTCTGTTCCGAGAAGATCAGACGAGGGAAGACAAAGTTCTCCAACAGCGTCTCGAAGTGCGGTTTGATCAATGTCCAGGTTGCTTTCGGTTTAAGACTAAGGGAACCGTTGTCAGGACGACGGGTTCGAGGGGAAAGAGCGGGAAACATACCATTCGGTGAAGAATTGGAATATTTGATACATAGCTTTTCGACTGAGCCAGGCCTCACCACGGACAAACAATTCAACTTGATGCAAGAAAGTGTTGAGTATTTGAGGAGCGAAAGCCGCGACAAAGTGTGTTGCGAAAGGTGTATAAGTCTTCCTCAGTGTTTTTGGTAACTGAGAAGGATTCCCGTAGCTATAGAACAATCTTAGCGGATATGCAGAACGCCAAAGTGACCTACCGATGGAACAGTCGGTTCAGAATGGCATATGCCCACTTCTTGGCTTTCCACCACTCACACCTCTCTCGTTCGTCTTCGTCGGCAGGTACAGCTTCTGGTGGAAGCTGAACATTTATTACTGCGAAGAAGAGATGCCCCCAAGGAACGAGGCTCTCTTGTGAGCGCTGGTGCTCAGATAGGTCGAGTATCATACTCGTTTTGTAGGTCTTGAGGATAAGATGCAGCATCGTCGGAACTTCCTGCGCTGCAGACGGAGATGTTTGAATCATGTTCGAAGCGACTGTTACGAGCGAAGGAAATAACTCGATGACGATGGGGACCATTAAATCGTTTACCGTGCGGTATCGGAATGCTCGTACGGCCTCGAGAGATGCGACACACCCAGCGTGAATTTGGCGGATATCAGAGCTACCGAGAAGAGCTTTGATTTCTGATGTGAGGGTGGGCCACTTGCCACCGGGAATGTCGGTCATGACCATGTTCTTCAGCGTCATAGCTAGCTGGAAAGTAACAGCCCGACTTGGCGAGACTGCGATAAGACGAAGAATGGAGGAACGAAGAGCGGTCCTGTCCGATTCTGGAATGGAAGTCTGGTCGGGTTTGCGAGTGGCAGTGAGGTCGTAGCAGTTATATACGCGATTTTTTATCCACACGGCGCAGGATTGGCGAGTTGCACTAATAAAACTTGGTAAATTAAGGAAGACGCGTCGGTCACGCACATGTCAACGGAATCAGCTGCGATTATTTGCAGCAACGCGGTTATCAGGCCATCCGTGTTGCTTATCTACGCTGATGAGCCAGTAATCGGGTGCAAAAACTGCAACCAACCTTTCGAATTTCGAGCTCAGCAGCTCTGCGGACGTTGGGGTCGGCGCTGAGCGTCGTCGCAAAGAGATTGGAGAGCGTCTGCAAATCCATCTATAATCGTGTCAGTGGTAGAGACATCGTCGAGCAGCGTTACTCACCGGCTCGTCTGGCTTGATCGTGGTTTATGCACAAGAGATCGATTTGTTTGTTTGACGTGATTTCTCAAATTTTGCAGACCACGTGAGCCGCGCGTGATCTTGCCCTCTTCACACCATCATTTCGATCCGTTTGCTTACCGCTCACGTCCTGCGACCGAGGAAACACGATAAGAATTTGCTGTCTCGGGTGTAGTTTCCGACCATTCAACTGGTCAGCCAGGGAGACAGCTGACACTGACATCTGTGGGTAACCTGGTAGGATCATTGCTCTCCGGAAGAGTCGGATATTAACTTCTCAGTTATTATAGAACGACGTCACCATAGGAGCTGTGAAACGTACCTCATGCAACGTCCATATTTTTGATTCTGTTCGCTCCTGCAAGTTCCTATCGCGAATTCGATCTCCAATCGTTTCCAAATGTGATACTACCAATAAGCAGTATAGCCTCACTGATCTACGGATATTGTCTTGGATTCTATAACGCCCAATCATCCCATACGAGGTAAGTCACCTTGGGCGCATGCTCAGTATGACTCAGTCCCG
This sequence comes from Megacollybia marginata, assembly GCA_003313965.1. NCBI lineage: Eukaryota > Fungi > Basidiomycota > Agaricomycetes > Agaricales > Porotheleaceae > Megacollybia > Megacollybia marginata. Next base: position 67,863 of record QLOY01000850.1, on the reverse strand, counting down.
CCAACCTTCCCCGGATTGCTCGTACGTTCTGCTCAACAAGATCGATGTTACGTTTCACAGGGCCTACGACCCCTGGTCCTATGACGTTTTTTTTATCCCACAACTGGGTATCCAAACATTCTCTCTGTCCAACCGCTTTGACATAACATCTATGTTCCTTCCAAGCGAACGATCTATTTCGGCATGCTAATATCCCCAGTTACTGGTATTCGGTAGGCACTGATTGCCTTTATGACAGTCGCAGAAACCCCTCATCGTGGGGATTGGAGGTGATAACCAAAAGGCTGATTTCATTTAGTTTTCACAATATTTCCGGGCCTACTAGTCCTCCGATTCGCTTAGCTGAGTGACAGATTCTTCGTTTGGAGTAGACCAGAGTTCTTCAGTTCAACTGCGTTTATTCAGTAAGTCCATCACACTATACTTGACAATCTGACCCAGAGTGCGCTCGGTTATTCTTACCCTCCTAGAGTATCACACTGGGTAATGATCAGTCGACTGGTCTCACGAACACTCTATCAAGTTCGCTGACTCGTAAGCCTAATCCCTGGATATTAAAACCCTGGTCAGTCGGTACTTCCTAGATTCCGTAGATTTATATCATATATTCACTCTCAAGATCTTACGATCATCATCCACCGAATAAACAAGATATTCCTTGGCAGTAACGCCCACCGCAGTTCACAAAATCAACCGTGACGCCAATCCCCACTATCCCATATCGAGATCAGTTCACTTCCTTTCGTATGGCATGACAAGATAACTAACAACTTGATATTTGATTGCGTTTTTGGCTTTTTGGTGGCTGTTGTACCTTTTCCATGTCAGGCTTGGCAGTGTCCATATACTGTCGAGGAGGCTAGTCCAAGTGTCACCATATGTGAAGCCAAGAGTGTGCATTTAATTTAACGTCAAGAAATCAGAATCACTTCTCTTGGGGTACCAGTAACTGTTCCTTTCTATTGCCATTTCAACTTGGTGGCATCTTGGCAGTCACTTTAAACGCCGATCGAACATTGATTACACAATCATCACAAATCACTCTCTTTGTACTGTTGTTCCTTTGGGACCTCTTAAATCCGGGCGTTTTGGATAGAATACCCTAGGCATTTTGTCAAGAAATCTTATACAAACGCCTTTCACGAGCGGCTTGGACCGTTCTCTGTCATTCTCCAATAAATGTACCCCCACTCGAGACTTGCCTATCATTTTTTGCTCCTTCTATAAAGCCTCAAGCTTAGATGTTAGTGAGGATTGGCGCATAATGTGTATACCATGCCATGCCTACCACCCTGCAATACAGATAGCCATAGTTATGGATCTCAAAAAAAGTATCCGTCAATCAGCTTGGGTTTTCATTGCCAATGCAGTCTTGAGATCTTGAGAGTTTGCAATGACGTTCTGATCACTGTCGCAATGGTCGTTTGTCTCTACCGTGAACGAAATGGGATTCCTTCAAGGTATATGCCAAGTGCTCAGGGGAGCTCTGGGGGCAACTGAGATTTGATCGATAACGACGCGGATCTTGGATTCTTGGATAACTTGATAAAATGGACACTTGGTTGCATACTTCTTTGAACTAAAACTTACGAAACGTTTCCAGTAACTGGTCTGATCACAACGTTAGTCAATTCAGTTCAGCTTCAACTGTGCATTGAGACTCATTCGAATTAGTCTCGGCAGTCTTGCGATGGTCGTCTGCGTAAGTTTTTTTACATCTCAAGGCTCGACAGCTTCTTACAATGGAAGACAATTGTATGTCACGGGTACTTGATCTACTATCAATCCACTTAGTCATCTGGACTGTCTGGTTGCTGATTTTACGATGTGGGTATTCTCTCTCCTCCCCGAATACAGAAGACAGACTAACGTGTTACGCTGGTAGCATTCGCCAACTCCTACTTGGCTTCGCGAGTCCCTTCTGATTCCGATTTCGCTCGGGATACATCCGCCTTACTCTCTTTCTGCGTGATAGACTCAGCTCGCATCTCGTACTCCGTACAATGGGCGAAGAAATCATCATCGGCAGTTGGCAAGTTTGAGAAGTGTTAAGCCTCATAGGACGATCTGATACTGAGACCATTCAACTAACAGGGAAATCGCAGGGTGTTAAAGACAGTGTAAGTGTTATTGGTCGCACTGTAACTTACCTATATATCTTGCCTTCTTAGACGTTAACGATGCACTCCAGTCAAGCATTTGGCCGCCTCCACCTTAGACAGACTCAAACTTTATAACTTGCAAGGGCTTCTCATGAAGGGGAAAAGAGAGGATCATCGATCATCTCTCGCAGACAGTCGAGTTGTTTGATGATGATAATGAGAAGTACGCGGTGCTAGGCTACCAGTGAGGGACAGATCTCAATGCCTGGAACACTAAGTAGAAAGACATTGTATAGAACGGTCATGTCAGTCGCAAGAAAGATCTCTATTTGATGTGTCTTGGAGAGACTCGAATTTCAACGTTCAGGGAAAAAGCTGTCGAGTCCCAGAGTCGGAGACTACAACTGTTGAAGGTGAAAATCACCTTCATTCATGTTTCATTCTGCCATGGTGGACTTCACACCTGCGCTCTCGATGTGTTCAGTTTGTGTAACGACCGGATTTGAAGTTGTCGTACGCCAAGTAAATTTGTTACTTCCGAATCTCGGTAGGTGCTGACTCTAGAACTCCAAATGAGAATTATTGCTTATGGCCCTACAGAATATGCCACGTTCATTTGGTTCCCATAGGAGACTGAATTACCAGCCCACAACGTGCAAAAAGAACCAAAATTGTGTACTAGTATACTCTGCGATACGTGTGAAACAGTTGCCTACGGTGACTAGTACGTGCTTGCAATATTCGAATAAGTAGTGGCGACAACAGACTCCATCATGACATCGATGCATTGCAAAAATTCGCGATGAGTATTCAAGCTAACTGAGTCTGCTGTCGGGAGACAAGGTCCTCTAAACAGCATAAGTCTCTCTTTCACCAAGTAATTAGTAATACTTCCATCGCTCTCAAGGGTGAGCCGAACTTGCTGCTGGAGAGGTAGATCACTTCGGTCTAATTGTACTTTCTGTTCACCACCTATATCCTTCACTTTAAGTGTAATCTTCTGGATGCGTTCGGATGCCACTGTCATATTCGACGGTATTTCCAGCTTGGCAACGTGGCAAAAGTTGCAATAAGGGGAGTACTTCGGCTTCTTCGCCAATTTACGGGCTTTTTATACTCCACCGGCTCAGAGAACCAATAAAAAGCCACTTCGATGTGCAGATATAATCAAGCAACTTGCCATTGGGTTCGATGAATCTAAAATCGGTGGTAGGACAATGTTCCTCTTCGAAGTCATACCCGAATTGTAGATGGGGATCTCGGACAGTAAATCCCCATGCGACACCCAGGCTTTTGTTAGCGTCTATGCTCCAACCCTGTTCAGATGTTTGCGATGGTGTCGTCTCCTTGGTGTCTTTAGTTCTCTTCCAGCCTAACTGCACCCCAGGCGATTTTGAAGCTGTGGCAGTGACATTAAATGCTGCCCTTTGCTAGCTTCTCTGGTCGCCATTCGTGTTGTCTTACCATCGGTGTTTCGGGTAGTTCGGGTTTTTTAATTGCGTATGTGAGGATGGATACATAGGTTGCGCGTTACCAGGTTGGCATCCATGTCCTGAGCAGTTGATCGGATGTGTGGTGATTTGTTATCGAGAAGCTCAATAACCCGCAGAGCGGCCTTGTCAATAGCAGAGCTCAAAATTGCTGGAGAATTATACCAACATTGTCGTGAGTCTACGGTAGGCGAGATCTGCAAGGTTGACTTTTGAACAATGTCACTTGTCACACATATTACTAAGCATGTGCCACGTCCATCATTGATACTCAACTATCTCTTCCTGCAGAGTGGGATCACCTTTCGTGCACTCTCTCTCTTTCTCTAATATAGAGAGGGAATTCTGACACCACACGCTGATTGGCCCTAATAAGATCTTGACATTCCTAAGTTATCCCTCTTCAAGGATGCTGGCCATTTGTACAACCAGTTTGCTTCAATCACAACATTGTCTGTACTTTTCAATGAGCGGGTAGCAGGCCATTCATCCAGGGAAAGCTCAGGAGTATACTTTTGTCTAGAATAGTAAGTTACTGGCAGAAGCTTTCAGAAAAAAAAACACACCTTAGAGCTGTTTGTGCAGCTACCATTAACCCGACCTCAGTTCCACCATCAATAGTGATCCGAATTGGAAATGCTTCAGAGGTCAGCTAAAGATGAATCAGATGTGTAATATAGTTGAACAATGAAAATGTATAACCGTGAGCAGCCATATCCGCCATCTAACAGCAAACCTGAGCACTGTGAGCAGATACAAGCAATGATTCCCAGACCGGTATTCGGGCTCCAGGGGTGGCACGCCCTTCAACTCATCCAAGAATCCTTGCCTGAAGCTAACTCGGACACTGCAGCACGTCAATGTGGGAGGAATGAAGTTGACGCGTCTAAATGTGTTGCAGTGTCACACATTACAAACAATATCTATTTTAGGACCAGCTAACAAAACCAACCTTGCAGATCCCGCCTACAGTCATATTAGAGCCGATACTCACATAGACGCTGTTTAGAAACCTTATTTATCGTATGTGGGCGATATCGGCGGACTCAGAGAACTCGTCATTGTTAGTGAGGAAGGCATCGCTTCGAGTTCTGGTGTTGATGTAGCTGTATTAGTCAGATCGAGGTCTTGAATGATATCGAGGTGGAGGTCGTTCGACCATCGCGTCTAACAACTAACCTCCTCATCAGTAACGGAGCAAAACGAACGAAAAGACGAACCGCACGTAGGAGAATCTCCTTGGAATCTCCCCCCCTCCATCTCTTCCGAACCAAGAAGAGGGTCCCTTTGCGGAATACCTCCCCTTCCTCTGCAGCCCAACTCCTCGACCGGTCCATCAGACTTGGACCCTGATCTACCAATGATTAATGATCTACCCCTTCCTCTTCCACTTCGAATTCAGTAGCATCTTGTGAACTTGCCTCTTCTCCGCCGTCGTGCAAGTGAGGGCGAGAGATGCTTATCACGAGACAGGAGAGGTGAAGGATAACGACACATAGCCCCACACTGCGTGCGTAAAGGCATTTCCTCGGAGGTTGACGAAAACGAATGGTTTCTTTCAAAATACAGGAGCTATCCGCTCCTGACCCTCGTGGGACCAATGGGAAGCTGGCTAAGTCGGCGGACCCGGTCCTAACCCAGCGATGGGTTAAACACGCAACCAAAAAAAAATAAAAAATAAAAAATAAAAAAATTACTCAACTTGTGAAACAGTCGCGACAGTTTTCGGTGAACAAACCTAGGGTAATCATTGAAGATCGGCAGGCGACGGCAACAACTCGTGATCACGTGATCACGCGTCGTAGTGTATTTAACGTGTTCCATCATGTAATTGTTCAACATTCAACCCTCGTTCCCATTGCACTACTAGTTCTGTTATTCCTGTGCATAAGATTGCCCCATCATCCTTTTACGGCTGACTTTCTCTGCAGATTCAAGTTGTTACATCGCATCAATAGTAGCAGTCAGAGTAGGCGATTACGCACCGATTCTGCACCGATTCTGCTGTCGATTATGAGTCGATTCCAGAAGCAGAATTGGGTCATAATCGACATGTGCTCTGACCGCCCCTGGTTCTGATTCCTATTTCTAAGGACGATTCTGTAGGCCAATTATGTCAAGCATGTGCACTATACAGTATTATATAAATAGAATATGCTGGGTACTCGAGAATCGTGGAAAGAATCGAGCCAAGTCAGAATCGACAGAATCATCGAATCGCCTCTGGAGTCGATTCGCCGATTATGACGATTATGACAGAATCGTCGACTCTGTCACTCCAGAATCGTGTCATAATCGGCTTCAGAATCGACATCAGAATCGGCCATAATCGGCCACTCTGACTGCTACTAATGGAATTCTGCACTCCTGAAATTGACTGGATGCCAGACTTCAGTTGGAAGGCCGACCGCAACATGCCCCCAGAGACATTTAGTTTAAAAGCTGGTTATCTCATTCCAAATGAAGAAGCGAGAAAATGGGCCGTACGCTTCACCAAGAAGGATGTGTATCCGACAAGAGTTAACATTGCCATGCAACTCAAACGCTACGTTCGTGAGCGCGTTTCTCAATCCGGAGTCAGGATACCGATAACTTTTGACATTGTGGGACACCGTGAAGCCCAGTTCATGGTTGTCACCCAGATCCGTTCCCAATACATTGGATACACGGATGATCAGCCGTCTAGTGACATGTTCACCGAGGGTGATTGCGAGGCGCAAGTGCGAATGATTCTTACCGCGGAAGGTGAAATAATGTCTTGAACTACATTGAATCATGGCTGAGATTTATCACAGGTGTCAAAAACTTCAAGTGGGCGTGTGTAGTTGCGGCTTACCAGTAGATATTAGCCCATGGGTGTACGTACTTACAAACACATGTACAAGCTTCAAGTGATCATGACTTCGAGTTCCTGACTTATATCATATAACACACTTTGTTGATCATGATGGCATGCATATTGTGAACGGATTTATATCTTAAGGTTGTCTGATACAGGTTGAAAGCTACGATAGACCATCATGCTGAAATTGAGTCTGAAGATTCATCAGAACAAGACAGCGAAATCACTGTTTTCCGCTCCAGCAAATTGGCCGTTGTTCAAAATAGGTGGTCCCTCGCAGGCTGTTTATGCACATACGACTCGATAAAATAGCCTTTCAAGTTATGTATGGATTCCATAAGGTACATTAGAGTCACGCACAAACGCGCTTGAGATGCGCGTAGATCGACAAAATTCTATCACGTCACATAGGCGCGATTCGTGTCGGTTGATTCCGAAACTGTCTCTTTCATGTACAAAAGCCTTGCATTTGCCACTTGCTTCATCCAGGAGTCAACTATACAGTTACTACAATGCTCATGCAATATCTCACAACTCTTCTTATTGTTTTCATTTGCAATATTTCTCTCATCCCCGCCACCTTCTTTCCGAGTGCCCTTGGATTAAGATTTTCGTATGCTCACAACTGTGGTCGTTGTCTTGGTTATGAACCAAAACTACACAATAGTATCTATCCGAGAGCTTTCCTGCTCTATTATGTCGTTTGCGCTGCCTACGTCTCTTTGTGCAGCCACTTCAACGACCACGCACCCTTGTGCTACTCCATGAAAATATTCCCAAACTGTACGAGCTTGTCTAGGATGAGTCTTCCAGGAGAGTGACCTCGGAAAACATCCATCGATTGCAGGTTACCGCCGAGAGGCTCATACCCGTGCCAGCAACATTGCAGCAACATCCGTTTCAAAGAATCGCAGCTCTAAGATATGATCCTGGAAACCATCAGTTATGCAACATTAGATGTTTCAAGGGCGGAGAGCATGGATACCCTCGAGCATAGGTCCGCAGCATGGGTTCTTCAATAGATCGAGCGTCTCCGAGTCCAACGTCGTGTTGCTATAGGCCAATGCCAGTGACGAGGAAAGCGAGAGAGAATACGTACGAGGGCTTCACCCAGCCCCACCAGACCCTGTACGTCGATTTTATTTTTGCTGAGGTTGAGAACTTTGAAGGTTTGATTTCGTTTCAAGACTTGTGAGCGCCAAATCAGTTCTAAGCCCATTCCCTTTGAGATCAAGCGTTCTGAGGGAGCCTAAACGGGGCAAGGAGTCGAGAGCACGGACTTGGGAGAGAGGAGCTGGGGAAGGGTAGGTAGTTGTTGTGGAAGAGGGGTACCGTATCGAGCTGTAATTCCATCCTGAGAGGAAGATAAAATGGGGGCCAATCATCATGACGAATGGGTACTTCTGGCCAATCACAACACATTAGTGCAATTGCCATCGCTCCACCAAAGTTGTTGATCATGACAGTCATTAGTTGATGAAAAGACCAACTAAGCGAGAAAAACTGACTTATTGTTGACGTTTACAAGTCCGCTCTTTTGCACTGCACGAGCTAGCACTTCCAGACTTGGAGTTTGAGCGATTGCAAGCCTTCTGATTTAGCTAGTCCTTTGACGAAGTATTCCATGCTTCCGAAGTATTTCATGCTTTCCAAGCCTAGATTAGGGCAATTGGATAAATCGAGCGACTTGAGCGACTTGCTCTCGCATAAACGCGGAAACCATCCAGCACGCTTCGTCTTTTAGTTGTGTGTTTCCTGCAAGCGAGAGATAGGCAAGTGAATTCGGAATAAGTAACGCGTCGAGGATGGGCTTGAGAGATGAGTATACGACAACGTGAGACGACGGAAGCCCATTCGACTGAGAAGATATCTGAGAGTTCTGACTTGCATTGGGGAACCAGTGGGAGGGACCAGGAGACCTGAGAGAGTCAAGGTACGTGGAGAAGCATCGGAAGTAGACTGAAGAATCATTAGTAGAGTGCAAAGACAAAGAGAAGAACTTACGAGAAGCACTTCAGAAACAGTCTGGTCTCCCACGTCATCAGCGCCACAACACTCCCTGTAGAAGGATTCCACCTTAGACATGGGCCACCATTCCTCGTCATTGTTCGACTGCATCGAGGAAAGCGACGGCACTCTTCTAACAACCTTCCGTCGCCTCTCCTTCTCACGTTCCTCAATAACCCGCTTCTCTTCTTGAAGCGTCGGCGTACTTGGCGGTTGTGCACTCGAGATGGCGTACACAATCGCAATCTCATGCAAGATAAAATGCGCCCTCTTCAGCGGTTTCTCCAAAAAAGTGGTTCAGCAGACGAAGTAGGACGTAGTCTAGTGGTCCATCGAGAACTTGGGGATTGTTTCTTCATTGTTAACTTTTTGAGGGTGGTATAGCACCAGATGACGGTAGTTCTGAGAATGACTCGCTACGATTGAGAGAGGGTTGGGCCAGCGATCCCACTACTTGTGACGCATTGCCGCTTGGGCCTGGTTGTTCGGTTGGGGTACCAAAGAGGAATCTATTTGGACGAATTGGAATGCTGGGTTTAACCGGTAAGCCAAACTAGGAAATCACTGTAAGAAGTTAACCTGTAGGATGTTAGATTGAGCATTGATAAACAGGAATTTTACCAACTGTGACCTTTATACACGCTGAAGAAAATGTCCAGTAGGTGTGTGGAACATCGACAGGCCAATCAGCAGGTGATGATGCAGTGTACGGTCACGTTTTGTTTCTCCCTCTTTACTGTCTCCGGCCCCTTCAGTACTCTCTCTAGACAGCAATTTCAGGTGGGTTTTCGCAGAAAATGACCATGTGACGGAGTAGGATTGTAGCTTTGCATGGAGGCGATCTTGGCCGTAAAGCGCATAAGGACACATGCGAGTACAAGAAAGGCTTGAGGCTCTGAGTGGAAACGATGAGATGGTTGGTCTCAGAAGGGTCGGGAGGCTGGAGACCCGGGACAGTCCAGACTCCACGTACGTTGCTTGCGGAGTCCGCGGGCAGTTTCTATACATCGTGGTTGCAACAATTTTGGTGAACGCGGTCTAATTCTGAGCTGACGAGTCTATCCCCACGACAAGGGCGTCGTTTCATGATCTCGACGGTTGAATATAATTAGCCGCTGGAGCCAAACAAACATCAACTCGGCCTTCTTTTATGCTCACTACATCGCTTACCAATCGCTTACTGAACTCTCGCTCCTATCCAGATTCTGCTCTCTACTGACAGACACTGGTTCAGAACCACAAGTTTTCCTGGAAACCGATCATTCTTGTTGTTCTGAGTCAACGACGAACTCAGATGCAATATACCGATTTTGACTTTGCGATGAGTAGTCGTTGAGTCCACAAACCGAAGTGAGGATAGTTCTTGTGGGACATTACTGATCTAGAGACCATTGGCAAGTGCATCTTCAGGTATATTACTTTTTAGTATTGATGATCAGTGTATCACAGACTTGATCACAATTCCGATCAAGAACAGGACCGTCTAATTTCGCAACAGGCTCTTTTGCATTTTGCCGCTTTTTATGTGTCCCTCCAGGAGCTTCAAGAGTTCAAAGTAACTGCTTGAACTTAGAAAGGACTTTCAGCCTCTTCAATGGTATAAGTTGGCCACACACAGTACAGCCACTTTCCTGGAACGACTCGGATCAGAATCTAAGCAAAAGTTGCGAACTATCTGACTTTGAAGCATTTTTGAAGGAGGAGGTGGTGGAAACGATGGTTGTTTCTTTCATTGTATCTTTGCTTATCCCGAGCCCGGCGACTGTACAGCTGTTCAGACGTCATTTTGACACGAGAAGCAGCCATTTGCTTGGCTTGAGTTGTAAGGGTCAGCAGTACCGGCGGTCAGTTCTTTACTTGACAACATTAGGTTGCTTTTGGGAAGCATTGATTATACAGGACTTGAATGGGCTGGGTCACCAGCAAAACAAGCTGAATCATCAGCAATGCTTGCATGGAGATCAGCCAAGAATTTGCATAGACACCTGAGAACAACAGGACGCCAGCAAAGAAATCATCAATCGCAGTGTCAATGGACACATTTTCCTAAGAACATCAATAGTTACGAGACAATACTGGTTAATGAACTTGCAAGGGATCCTTGAGACAAGGAAGCCTGAGGGACATTCAGGACACAAGGAGACATCAGAGTGGCGAATATACGGTAATAACAAGATCAAGAGGATGGTGGTGGTCACCCGGAAAGCAGGAAGGGATATCAAGATCATTCTCAAGAAGAGGGTAGCGCTCCTGGGGGCAGTGATTCTAAACAAGACAGCAGCACTGATATTGGTGGCCAGAGGAATCATCCACAGCGCCAAGATGAACGATAAAGCAGGATCCGAGGCAATAGGGAGTTGCATAATCGAGTGAGGGAGAAAGGAAGAAAGAGCGAGAGGCACAGCAACTTTCATAGAGCAACAAAGTCTATCCTGACAGCGAAGGAATGAACCGAACCGAAGGAGATGGAACCGAACACCAAACAGTGCAAGTACAACTTGCTTGATTATTCTCGGGCCTCGTTAGTGTTTACAAGCAGCGAGTAGAGTGGTTGGTGCGTTGAAGAGTCGACGACCGCGAGGACGTACACTTGAGCTGGTGTGCAGAGAAATAGAGAAGCTCTGAGACCCACATGCACATCGGAGTGATGAAACCGGCACATTCTCCGGATTTTTACATACTTCATGTTACTAGATGGAGTCACTATTAACATAGTTTGGCCAGAGGAGAACACAGGGGACGCATGGAATCTTGCGACAATGTAAGATCGGAAACGTAGCGTGCCGAAAACTCCGCATGAAATCCGGGCCGGCTGCACAGGAAATGATGGCTGGTTCGGCTGAAGACCGAGCCCTAACAAGTTAGGGACTCGGAATGTGTTATCTACTGTCTTCGGAACGGCCTTCATACAATGTAGGCCTATCACTTGAATAAACTAGTGAAGTGCGATTTTAGACTGACTCGGGAGAAAGTGACGAAAGGATAGTACCTTAATTAACTATTTTGACCATGGACGAAGAACGTACAGGACTCGAAAAGGCAGAGTACTCGAAGTAACGAAGGGTCTATGCTGCAACCCTTTTTATACTATACTAACAGCTGTGGTGCTATGATTGATGGGGTAGTTGCGATCATCGATTTCCGAGAATCAAACTTTAAAAAAATGATGTTGTTCATACGACTGATGCGGCGAGTATAACGGATATAACGAGTTTCAGAAGGTATCAGCTCACTGGAAGCTTGATTGATTCTAAACAAACTACACTGCTTTGCAACATTCACATTGGCCGTTGATTAATTGATTCCGAATCGGGGGCGCCAGAAACGCTTCCAGATCAGCATCCCGTGTACCCGCTAGAAGATCTGTCCAGTTTCGGCTAATCCAAGTACCGCCGAGCGCTCGGTCAATGACTTATAAAGCCAGACATCGCCCCCAACAAGGTATGTCTTCTTCCGGATTAGATTCTTCACTTGGTAAATCGTCACGCTCTGTATCTCTCAAGGTCTCATGGGTTTGAGAAAGGTGCTCTAGAAATTGGAGGTAACTTGAGTTCTGCATGCGTGCGGTTTAACCAAAAACACTTACAGTAATAACATCGATTTTTCTCTATGGAGCACTCACACTTCAAGTCTACCTGTATTATTCTCAATTTCCAGTCGATGCCAGGAGTACAAAAATTCAGGTTTGACACCATCATTTCCCACTTGAAAATTCCGCTGTTTACTAGTAATCTCCCAGGTCGCATTCATTTGGTGAAGATACAATCACTTAGTATGACCCTCTGAGTAGTCTCATCACCTCTCACAAAGGTTCTGCGAATTGGCAAGTGCTATGTCAATCGCACACGCTTTCTATACCCTCTCCATCACCAATTACGGACACCCAGAGTTCCTCCAAGCCCCACCTCGATCCTTCGGATTCTCGGCTATTTTTGCAGGATTTACTCCCCCAATCGGTGAGTAGATATAAAAACCCGCCAGCGCATCTGATCGGTTTAACCCAGTTCAAATTCACTTTGCACTCCGAATTTTCAAATTTTCAAAAAACCGCTGGATCCCCTTGATCTCCGTCCTCCTCTCTGTCATAGGCTGTATCGGTTGCGTGGGTATTGCAATACACCTAGCCATAGTTATGGATATCAAACAAATTGAGCGTCAATCATCTTGGATTATCATTGCAAATGCAGTCTTGAGACTGTGCAATGACATTCTGATCACTGTCGCAATGGTCGTTTGTCTCTACCGTGAACGAAATGGGATTCCTTTAAGGTATGCCAACTGCTCAGGCGAGCTCTGGGAGCAACTGAGATTTGATCGATTGCCAGAACGACGCGGATCTTGGATAAATTGATAAAATGGACACTTGGTATGACTGGTTGCATACTTCTTTGAACTAAAACTTACGAAACGTTCCCAGAAACTGGTCTGATCACAACGTTAGTCAATTCAGTTCAGCTTCAACTGTGCATTGAGACTCATTCGAATTAGTCTCGGCAGTCTTGCGATGCTCGTCTGCGTAAGTTTTTTACATCTCAAGTCTGTATCGTACTACCTCGCTCGACAGCTTCTTACAATGGAAGACAATTGTATGTAGTCATGGGTAATCTAGTCTATCAATTCGCTGATGCATCGAATAGACATCTGGATTGGTGTCTGGTTGCTGATTTCACCACGTAAGTATTTTCCTCTCCACAGAAGACGGACTGATATGTTACGCTGGTAGTGTTCGCCAACTCCTACTTGGCTTCGTGAGTCCCTGGTATACATCCTCCTTACTCTCTTTCTCCGTGATAGACTCAACTCGCGTCTCGTACTCCGTACAATGGGTGAAGAAATCATCATTGGTAGCTGGCAAGTTCGAGAAGTGTTAAGCCTCGCAGGACAATCTGATACTGAGATCCTTCGACTCACTGGCAAATTGCAGGGTGTCATAGACGATGTGAGTGTTGTTAGTTGCGCTGTAACTTGCCTATATATCTTGCCTTCTTAGACGTTAACGATGCCTTCCAGTCAAGCGTTTGGTCGCCTCCAGCCTAGACAGACTCAAACTTTATAACTTACAAGGGCTTTTCATGAAGAGGAAAAGAGAGGATCATCAATCATCTCTCGCAGAGAGTCGAGTTGTTTGATGATGATAACGAGGAGTCCGCGGTGCTAGGATGCCAGTGAGGGTCAGCTCTCAATGCCTGGAACAGTAGAAAGACATTGTATAGAACGGTCATGTCAATCGCAAGAAAGATCTCTATTTGACCTGTCTTGGAGAGACTCAAATTTCAACGTTCAGGGAAAAAGCTGTCGAGTCCCCGAATCGGAGACTATAACCGTTGAAGTTGAAAATCACATCTGCGCTCTCGATGTGTTCAGTTTATGTAACGACCGGATCTCAAGTTATCGTACGCCAAGTAAATTTGTTACTTCCGAATCTCGGTAGGGTAGGTGCTGACTCTGTGTTGAACTCCAGATCAGAATTATTGCTTACGGCCCTACGTGAATATCACGTTCATTGGGTTCCCATAGGAGACTGAATTATCAGCCAACAACGTGTAAAAAGAACCAAATTTGTGTATACTTTGCAATACATGTGAAGCAGTTGCCTACGGTGACTACGTGCTTTCAATACTCGGATAGTGCTGATAACACATTCCATCATGTCATCGAGGCATTGCAAAAACTCGCAATTAGTATTCAAGCTAACCGAGTCTGCTGTCTTTCCTTTTTTAAAGGGAGCAAACTCTGGGAGACAAGATCCTCTAAACAGTGTAAGTATTTCTTTTATCAAAGAATAAATAAGACTCGGTAAGGTCACGATACTTCTCCTCTGCTAACCGAACTTGTTGTTGCAGAGGTAGATCACCCTGGTCGTAGTGCACCCTCTGTTCACCCATATCCACCACTTTGAGCTCGATCTTCTGGATGCGCTCAGATGCCACTGTCACATTCGATGGTACCTCCAGTTTGGCAACATGGCAAAAGTTGTAGTAAGGGGAGCATTTCCTCTTCTTCGTCATCAACTTTTGCAATCTACCAGACTTGCTAGGCTTCATTGGCTCGGAGAACCAATAAGAAGCCACCTCGATATGCAAGCAATCCGGCATCTTGCCACTGGGTGAACTGAATCTAAAATCCGTAGTAGGGCGATGTTCCTCTATGAACTCATGCACAACTTGCAGATGGGAGTCTCGGACAGTAAATCCCCACCATGCGACACCTAGACATGCATTAGCATCTATACTCCAATCCTGTTCACAGGTTTGTGATGATGCCGTCTCCTTGGTGCCTTTAACTTTCTTGAAGCTTACCTGTGCCCCAGGTGTATGCGAAGCCGTAGCAGTGACACCAAATTCATGCCCTTTGGTAGCTTCTCTGGTCCTTGTTTGTGTTGTCTTACCATCGGTGTGTCGGGTGGTCTGGGGTTTCTGGTTGCGTATGTGGGGGATAGGTTGTGTGTTGCTATCGATCGCAACACGTATGAAGTGTTGTTTGAGTGGCGAGGCGACATAGGAGTGACTCCGTGAACATAGTTCCTGAAACTGGACACTGCCGGCTTTCGGTCCAGCCGACTGCTACAGCATTTAGACGTCATGTCAAGTAGCCTTCTGACTTACAGTGGATGTGATTGCCCCCCTGATTTGAAGTTGACAAAGTTCGGTTTCGCTGCCATTGGGTCCGGGACTAGTGGGATTGCAGACATAGAGTACAGCTACAGCTTCAAAATCTGCTTGTGGAGCAGTCTGTCCATTATCATCTGGTCCATCTGGAGAAGGCTGGCCAATTACATCAGGATTTTCTAGTAATGCTTGTCATGCCTTGCTCAAGGTAAAAAAAGGCAAAAAAAGGCAAAAAAGGCTAGAAAGTGGCAAGCTGACAAGGTAGGTTCGATTTTCAAAAAAGCACTAATCACATGAACTATGTAGCAAGCAGAAAGCTAAAAAAAGGTATGCAAGATGACAAACTAAGTACTAAACAAGTATAAATCCTGTGCTACCAGACTTCACCTTGCAGACTTGCTTACTTTTTAGCTTGCAGACAAGCTGGCAAGCAAAGAAAGTCAAAAAGAAAACCTTGAGATTACTGATGTAAGGATGATTGTCCTGAACTAGACCGTGGATCTGGTGGAACACAGTGTTCCTCACCAGAAAAATGGTGCTCACCACCTGAAGGAGTTTGTCCAGAATGTTCTCCGATGTTTGAAGGTTGTTCTCGAGCCTCATTGCCAGGGCCAGAAGGAGGCTGGTAGTCCTGATCTTGAGCAGTGTCATCGCATTGTCCAGGGCCATGCTGTGGTGGTGATTGCCCGCTCAACACCACAGGACGGGGCTGCGACGCAGGTTCATGAAACAGCAAACAACCTTTATGGAATCTGTTGGTGCGGGATAAAAACAGAACATCCCGATCGCACACAGAACCATCTGAGTTGAAGACGGGGGTGATCTGTGATCGTTCTGGCATCCATACGACGCCAGGAAACGGAGAGAATGCCTTTCCAAGTTGCTCAAAAATTGGGGAGTCGGACGGAAATGTCGTGTCCAAGAAAAGAAAAATTTCTTGCAGATGGCCAATGCTTCGTTCTATGAGCGATTCATTGAAACCGGCTTGGAGAATATAGTTGGCATTGTTGAGTCTGACAGACCAGATGATCAATGCTATTTCATCTTGTATCTCTATGATGTGCTGCAAAGCAGCTTCTGCAACAATAATGCGACTGTCCAATTCAGGTTTAGAATCTGCATTGATGGCATCAGTGCTTGTCACCAAGGCATTTTCTCCAGTAGATGCTGCATGAAGAAGTGAATTGCCCATATTGGTCACTCTGGAAGGCTTGTCAGGATGACCATCTGAAGGGAGTTTCACAGCATCCTGCAACTTCAGCATAGACTCATTGATGTCAAGATTAGTCAATCTGGAAAGCTTGGCAGGATGGCCATCTGGAGTGAGTCTCACAGCATCCTGAAGCATCAGGACAGACTCATTGATGTCACTGAGTTCACCAAGCTGCTCAAAGCGACAAAAAAGTGAATTGGCCAGATTGGTCAATCTGGAAGGCTTGTCAGGATGACCATCTGGAGTGAGTCTCACAGCATCCTGAAACATCTGGACAGACTCATTGATGTCACTGAGTTCACCAAGCCGCTCAAAGCGACAAAAAAGTGAATTTCCCAGATTGGTCAATCTGGAAGGCTTGTCAGGATGGCCATCTGGAGTGAGTCTTACAGCATCTTGGGACATCAGGACAGACTCATTGATGTCACTGAGATCATCAAGCTGCTCAAAGCGATGACAAAGTGAATTGGCCAGATTGGTCAATCTGGAAGGCTTGTCAGGATGACCATCTGGAGTGAGTCTCACAGCATCCTGAAGCATCAGGACAGACTCATTGATGTCACTGAGTTCACTAAGTCGCTCAAAGCGACAAAAAAGTGAATTGCCCAGATTGGTCAATCTGGAAGGCTTGTCAGGATGGCCATCTGGAGTGAGTCTTACAGCATCTTGGGACATCAAGACAGACTCATTGATGTCACTGAGATCATCAAGCTGCTCAAAGTGACGACAAAGTGAATTGGCCAGATTGGTCAATCTGGAAGGCTTGTCAGGATGACCATCTGGAGTGAGTCTCAAAGCTTCCTGAAACATCAGGACAGACCCATTGATGTTATTGAGGTCACCAAGCCGCTCAAAGCGACAAAGAAGTGAATTGCCTAGATTAGCCAATCTGGGAGGCTGATCAGGATGGCTATCTGGAGTGAGTCTCACAGCATCCTGAAACATCAGGATAGACTCATTGATGTCACTGAGGTCACCAAGCTGCTTAAAGCGACAAAGAAGTAAATTGCCTAGATTAGCCAATCTGGAAGGCTTCTCAGGATGATTATCTGGAGTGAGTCTGACAGCATGCTCAAACTTCAGGACAGACTTATTGAGGTCACTGAGGTCACCAAGCTTCTCAAAGCGGTCCCTGAAGAGGCTACCTTGCTTTGCAAGATGAGATACATCCTTGCAATGCTGAGTATTGTTATGGTATCAACATCCCTGACACTCACTGTTACAGTAGATGGCATGAGAACCGACTTTGCTCTTGTACGAGTAGTGAATGAGAAGGATGAGTCTCGCTCTGTTTACTAGGACAAATAGAAGATGCAAATATGCTGTGTCTACAGCATGCTGCTACGTGTCGTACAGCATGGAAGCATTGCCCCATCATCTGTCAAGATCATGGGCGCTGCATTGCATGCATACCATGAGGCGAACATGTGGCACTGAGGAGCGCCCAGAGTAAAGATAGAAGTACTCAAACGCCCGAGTCAGGCTCACAATACCACATTGGATGCATCCGATGAATGTGCCTAAATCCAAGATCACTACTTGTCCTGACTGCTTTGATGGACCAAATCGAATCACCAATATGCATGGAATGCATTCAGCTTCTGACATTGATGCATCACCACACCATTAGCAGATTGAGTTAGCATTGATTCAATGATATCGGCGTACCGCCTAGGCGCCTGGGCTATCGCAGAAGTATTCTTTTCAATCAAAACACCATGAAAGGCCTATCCACACCTTCAGTTGTCTTAACAGCATGTGAGAACGACCTCAAATTCACAAGGACTTGCTGTTTCTTTCATTTCCGTGTGCTTCTACATGTCATCAGTACTTAAATATCGATAAGCAAAAAGGCGCCTAGAAATCAAAGACTGACCCGCGCTTTTCGCTCTCCGCTCATGTATGCATCTGATTCTGTTCGGTCTCGCCCTTCGTTGCTGTCATACCTCCATTTCTCTCATCAGATCCCGACATTCGCTTCTCCTCAAGCGCGTCTCCTTTATGTTTGTCTGCCACATACGTTTCAGCTGCGTTTTGGCATCTGTACTCTAAGGATGGCTGGGAATGTTGATTTAGGCGGAATTCGGAACTTTAGATAGTGAGAGATTCGTTCGAGGCGGAGACCTTTGGGCAGGAGATTCGATCGGACGAGTGGAAGAAACGGAAGAGGTAGAGAAATGGAAATATAGGAGAAGAGAGGGCAGTAGTACCTCAACATCGAAGCTGACATCGATTCAGCTGCGTTGCGACGGTCGTTGTACTCCCACTTGGGCTACTTGGTCCCGGCTTCGTTTCTCGTCCTGGTGAACAATTATATAGAAGAATAAAAATAGGGACGAGCAATCGAGCTTCTCCTTCTCTGAATTGCAAACTGCGAAAAAAGACAAAGACAGCCTCTTCAGTACTGGGAACGGGCTTGGTATTTGTATTATACTATTCGGAAGCATATGGTCCGAGCAATAGACTGTCAGTGAAGGCATTTCATTCATGAAAATAAGACTTACAATAGCATCGATAAGTGCCAAGTGATACCATGTGCCACTGCGAGAAACATTCTTCTTTCTTCTAGTGATAGTTGGCTGACGCGACCTGACAGGAACTGAGCAGCGCCACGGGGTTCAAAATAACTTACCCTTTGGTCCTTTTGCATGCAATGGTTCACTGGTTTGGAATGCTGATATTTTGAGGAAGTCGGCCTCTACCTACACATGCAACCTTTTAGGCTGCCATTCTCCGTGGTCTGTTTGTCGTGGTAGAGAAAGCGACCGGCGCATTCGTGTCACGAGAAAGAAAACGAAGAAGGCATACGGTTGTGTTTGCGAAATAATGAACTAGAGCTCCGACACGGCCGATGGATGAACGAAAATAGAGGACAATATTGGCAGTAAGAACCATTACATGCATAGAATAAGTTAGACATGGGGATGTGGAGAAGAAAATGTCAACAGAAAGACATGACTAAGAGTCTCTGAGTGACGACACGTCTTTCTGAGGGTTTGTGGGGGTCAAGGGGTTTTCTATGGTGTGACAAATGCACATTTATTCCTGCGCTCTGCTAGAGAGATTGTGCTCCGTGCTACAGCTGTTCCAATATTATTAGCTACGATTCACGCTTGAAAGTACCTAACAACGGACCTAACAACGCCGACCGATATCATGATGCCAACGCCGGCTGCATGCCTAAGCGGGGCATTACGCGCACGTGTTGTCAGGTGTTGTCCTTCCAGCCGAACATGCCTGATTATGTAATATTGAGTTTCGAAGGTCAAAGACAATATTCAGTGGAGTTCTCGCTCAATTTGGGGTTCTGTAGAGTCTAAAATATGAGTTCTGAGTATTTGGACTGGATTTACTAGCCTGTGCCTGACTATTGGAGCTGGGCTGCAACCTACAAGGCTGACTGCAATGACAACCGGCATCTACCGGCATTGATATATAAGGAACCGAGGTCGGCGTTGTTAGGTCCGTTGTTAGGTACTTTCAAGCATGAATCGTAGCTAATAATATTGGAACAGCTGTACAGAACTGAACCCTCCAAAATGGTCATCTTATTGCCTCTACTAGCTAAGTACATCAACTTTCGTTACACTGGACAGTTTTCAAGCAACGATAACTGTGAATGAGAAGTTTAGAGGCTATTGCGGAGTTTCAAATTGCATGTGATTTCTCCCAATCCGGATTCACATTCACTTGCGAAGTACATACTACGATTATTGAACCACAGAGCTTCAAGAGAAAGTGTATGAGGGTACTCAAGTACTCACCTCACTTACCCAGCCTATAATTACTTCAATATGGGGGTAGAAACATAGATAATTGAGTATTTCGGCCATTTTACTTGTCCACAAACGATCATTTTGATACAAGCTCGATTTTACAAGGGGAACTAATGGGACTAATAGGTTCATCCATTTTGGCATCAGAGATGAACAAAGCCACGGTATTCTCAGACTACATGAATACCACCAGACTCATCGAGGACTGACACGATAGCAAAATTATGATATGTGCCAGGAAGGTCATATTACAGATGGCTGATTGATGTGATTGACAAGAAACCGGTGATTCAAGTCTAATACACTCCAGGACATTCCAAAGACATTTCTTCAACACCTTCCAGGTTGCTTCCAGGCTGGCGGACCATTATGCGTCTAAAGCTTCTGTTATGCCCGTAGCTTCGAGGATATATCTAGCCCCAACTCCGACGTTCTTTATGGACGAATTCACCTTTTATAGTCGTTCACTGGGGTGGATTGAATCGTGTAGCAAATCACTGGTCACTTCTTTGAATGACCGATTAATCGCTAACGTTTTAGGATCTGGTCGTAGACTCGTAAATATAGATTAGCAATGTGGCTATATGACGACACGACACCCCTCCGTACCCATATACCAGATCTCCATCAGCATTCTCAGCGGCAGTACAACTGTATACAAGCCCAGGCTGATTACCAACAGCTGATAATCTTCGACAAAAGAAGATCAGAGTCTCGAACTTATGCCGTTTCGGATGCATCAAGATCGAGGATGCACATCATATCTTTTCGAATTGCGCCACCTTCAAGAGTCTTCGAGATGAGGCCATTCAAAATATCGAGAAAGAGATGTACAAATTACTTGAAAAGGAAGCAAACATACAAGACTCGGCGAAAACAGAAATCATAGCTAAGTCACTCTTTTCGGATTGTCAACAGTTACAGGCTGGGCAAGTGGGGTGAGTACACTTATGCCCTTTCTATTGAGACTCCGTTGTTTAATAATATTAATCACCGATATGGTTTGTTGAGTGAATGAATCCGAATTGGGAAAAATCACATGCAATTTGAAACTCCGCAATAGCCTCTAAACTTCTCATTCACGGTTATCGTTGCTTGAAAACTGTCCAGTGTAACGAAAGTTGATGTACTTAGCTAGTAGAGGCAATAAGATGACCATTTTGGAGGGTTCAGTTCTGTAGCACGGAGCACAATCTCTCTAGCAGAGCGCGGGAATAAATGTGCATTTGTCACACCATAGTTTTCAGCCTTTGAGAAAACCTGAAAAGCAGGTTGAATCAGAGAAGGAAGATCTTCAGGAGAGGGAAACACGTCTAAGTGGTCTGGGATTGTGAGGAGACGCGTCCCAAAGTAAATAGATCTTCCCAATGATGAGACTTGCTGAAACCCCTGGCCTGAGCATGCAGAGGGAGACCGGTGAGGAGAAATGTCTGAGAGGAAGACCGATCTCCACCCATTACACACTACAAGAGGGCAGTGGAGGGTGGGCATGAAAAGAGAACTCTACAGACGGACAGATCTTCAGCGATGGGCTGAAGAGGAAAGAGTACTGTACAGTCACGTGCCAAAGCCGCAAATTTTGGCCTTGCGGCTTTGGGGTGATAACCTCTCCCCTGGCTAACTTATCCTAAGATTAGCTTACTCAATCGCAAGCTCTTTCCCCAGCTAATCACGCAATAAGTTAGACGCGGGGATGTGGAGAAGAAAATGTCAACAGAAAGACGTGACTAAGAGTCTCTGAGTGATGACACGTCTTTCTGAGGGTTTGCGGGGGTCAAGGGGTTTTCAGCCTTTGAGAAAACCTGAAAAGCAGGTTGAATCAGAGAAGGAAGATCTTCAGGAGAGGGAAACACGTCTAAGTGGTCTGGGATTGTGAGGAGACAGGCCCTGATGGCCTCTGAAGGAAAAAGGAAGAAATACCCAACTTTCTGCCAGTTTGCCACCACAGGTGAAAGATAGGAATACAGTAAGTGCTCCGGAGTATCTAATTTGGATTGTGTCGTCGACTTCCAAATGAGAGATTGTCAACATCTCGCACAAGAGTGGTAGTTTTTGAAAACTTCTCATTCGGGTGGTCATTTGCGTTGTCCGAACGTTAGTGATTGAGTAGTCCGAACATATGGCCATAGTCACTGGTTCGAAACACAATGTCCGTGTTTCAGTTTTTCTTCATATTCTTAAAAGGTGATTTCCAGCCACTAGGTAACGACTTTCCAAATTCGTTCGCGCGGCCCCAGAATTAGATTTTGACCAAGTCCATAAGTAGAATAACGAAGTACTTGTTCATTAAATAGTTCATTCCTTCGATATTGAACACAGAACCGTTTCAATGTGTGAACAAATTGAGTCAGACCAGAAGAACGTTGAATGCCACAGCCCAGCAATATTTCAATCTTCGCGCATACTCTTACATGTGACCTGAGGTTCGGCAAGAGAGACCATGCTCATTCATTGATATACATCCAACATCACTTCCCTATATTTCCCACTTAGCTCTCATACGAATGTCGCATACATCCACCTGAAGGAAGAAAGAATGAGCTAAACCGTCTCGTTAACAAATACACGCACTCAGCCTTGAGTCAGCAACTTCACTTCTTTCCGCCCTTGGTGTCCTTGTATTCCTCATCAGGGTGTTTATTCACTTTGTGTTGCTAAAGGACTTAGAAATCGATTTTGAGATAGAAACAAAAACATACCTGCAACTGTTCTACAGTCGAGAACGTTGCAGAGCAATGCGAGCACACATAAGGTTTGCTCTTTGGCTTCTTCCCGCCCTGGCCGCCGCCACCGTGTCCGCCATGTGCAGCTCCAGTTCTTCTCTCCAACTCGTTCAACAACTCTTTCAAGTCGCGACGAGAGAGATCGGAGGAGTAGTCGTCATACGAACGCTCGTAGACAGCAGCTTCGTCAGTAAAGTCGCGGACAGCGAGATCACCGTTCTGACGAGGGGGATAAGCGACGGTCTGTTTGAGTGCCAGAGCAAGGGCAACAAAAGCAACGAGCTTAGAGAAAGTGGTAATAGCGTGCATGATTGTTGGTGAGTAGTGGGGATGCTAGACCAGCTAGAATGTCGAACACCATGAATTCAGGTGGCTTTTATACTTGAAATTTGTAAGCCAATCCCCATTTTCGGCAGCTGTGTGAAGTAAACGGAAGCAAAGTGGAGTCGTCGTGAAACTCCTTGATTGTGCATCATTGCCTATTCGGGAGACTCTGCTTTCTCTCGTTGTCGTTCACGTCTTTATGTAATACACTTGAACACGTAATTTTTCTGTAAGTAACAATGGAAGAAGCTGTCTTGAACCAAAGAGACAGTACTTAGAAAGCGAACACTCTTGACGACAACTGTTTCGGAGACAAGAATTTAGCAGCAGCCAATCACAAATGGAACAGCGCAACGCTGTGCGGAACACCTTCTTGCAATTTCAAAAGCCATCCTTGATCCGAACGAATAGTGTTTAGGAAGCGATCACTTTCAGTGACGACACAATCAATCATAACTGATCTGGAGATCGAAAACCCAGCAACACCCGATCAAAAATGGAATAGTGCCACGTTATGCCATGGCAATCAAGTGGTCGTGGATCATCATGATGCATGATGAGTCGGGCCCCAAGCTTCAAGTTGCGCATGCTTGAAGTCTGAGTCGAATAACTTGTCCCAACCTTCAAATGCCCGTTTTCCACTTTCCGTGCCTGTTAATATATTTACGCCGTAGTTCTGTTGATAATCTTCGAGCCTGCAGGACTGCAGTCTGTTCAGAATGGCTGATTTAGGAATGGAATTCTCAAGATCAAAATCCTACGTTATTAGCCGGAGATAACAGCTCCTAGACAACCAGCAAATCGGGGTTTCACGAAGATACCGGAAAAGTGAAGCTTGATGAAGAAGCAAAGATCGGAAATAATCTTGAACGATGATGAAACAATGCTATTAGTACTAGATAACTCGACGAAATCACTATCTATGTAGTCCAAACCTGACACGAAAGCTCCCTCAATTCATGCCAGGTAATGCCAGTATTCCACGGAGTGTATCAATCCAAAAGCTTGTATTGGAACAAAGTATATCAACATCGTCGGGGTTCGTGAAAACGACCCCGGTTGCATTCGCAGGACCACCCAACTGAGCAAGACTCGCAGTTGCGGGATTATATTGAGGCCAACCAAGTTCGGTTAAACCTTCTTTCGGATTCCGAGCAAATCCAACCCATACCGATTGGATGTATTTAGAGAATTCAATTTCTGTTGGGGTGGGAGCGATAGGACTGTCGTTGTATGTGCCGAAGATGATAGGAATTTCTGAGCCGTGGAAGGCCCGTAGCTCGGGTCTTAGAGACAGATTCGGGAATACCGCTGAAACATATGTATATAATGGTGGGCTGAAAGGAGGTGAAACTTACATTGATATTGGTATCTGTAGAGTTGCATTCCTGCGCTCAGATGACTTGATGACTCGTTGCTCAATGGACAAACAAAGACGACCTAAGAATATTAAACGAAGTCGAAAAGGAGATAGTTGATGACCACTCACAGCTGTGGTAATGTCCGACGTAATTTCAGAGAGGACGGGAATGACTCTCCCCAGAGAAACGAGCTGTCCAGCAACGGAGAAGGCGTCATCTTCGTCTTGAGTAGTACCAGTAAGCAAAGGAACGCTGAGAAAGTTTCCAGCTTCAGCTCTTGTTTGAGTGTCGTTGAAATAGGTGACGCCTGCAAGAATAAGCTTAGGAGGACACGATTGAAACGGGCGTACCATCTTGAACAAGGTTGAAAGCAACATTATTGCTTGTGACTACGTTCTCAAGAGTCCTAGAATCGATATTTAACATGCAGGAGTACTGAGCAGCCGTAGGTGCTGCAATGTGCGAGTCAAAGGTAGCATAGAAATACGAATACAAAACATACCATCTCCACAGCCTAGAGCAGCTGCAACGGCGTTCCATGTCGTATAATTAATACGACTGGGGTGTATAGTAAAATTCCACAGATCCTCCAAGTATAAAGTGTCCGCAAAGGCGCTAAAAGTGAGTCTCTAACGAGTAGAATCAGATTTCATCAAGACTCACTTCCCGGATTGCTCGATGAGTCCTATCAAGTCGGTTGGCAACAGGGAAACTAAGGAGAAATGGAAACTTGCCTTTGACGATGGTATCATTAGGATGAGCAAAGGCATATGCATCGATGGTGACTCCTCCAGCACTCTGACCGAAGAGTGTTATACGGTCTGGATCGCCTCCAAAGTTTGCGATATTATCGTAAATCCATTGGACAGCTGCGTCGACATCGAGAAGACCAAAATTCTGAGGTTTGCCTTCGATATCTAGCTGTGGAGCATTGGGTTGTCCGAAGATGTTGAGTCGATAATTGAACGATACTATGGTGACATCTTCGTCAAGGGGCTACCGGACCGAAAATCCCGGACCGGACGTTGGTAGGTAGGTCCAGGTCGAAGGCTCTAAAATTTTTTCTTAACATACATCCCAAATGGCCTGTAATGTCAATACAATGTATCCAAAAGGCTTCTAAACCATATAAGCTGTACAGAACAGCAAGGGCATAGACTCCAGGTGTCTGATTCAGACATATGTTTGCACATTGCCAAACTTAGCCAAACTGGTCTAAATATATCCCAACAGCCATTTCGGGGCTTGACATTGATTATATGACCCAAATGTTGACTATAATGTATCTTATTGTTAATAGTAACTCACTAGAGGTCACAGTTTTGGAGACAGCTTGATGGGGGCAAACACCAAACAAAGGCGGGTATGGGTGGTGGGCGGAGTTACCAAATTAGGCAAGTCACGTGACCCACAGGTAGGTAGGTTCCCTCGGTAGGGCCTTAAAAATTTAATCGACGTCCGGTACCTTATTTTTTTTCCGGTACCCCCTTGATCTTCGTTATCTCGTACCACTTGATCATTAATTTTGGGAGAGTATCATGTATCAGCGACGGATGCTTACAGTTTGTTCCATCGTAAATAGGAAGACTACTCTGTTGAAGTTGAATCAGCAACGAGGTGAATAGAATGAAATCGACTTACCGCTCCCCAATTTTGTGCTCCCCCATATATCCACACCATCACCGCTGTACTCTGCTTCCTGTCCACACTCGGTGACCAGATGTTGACAGTCAGGCAATCCTCCGACTCTGGTGTAAAGATAACATCAGTGTTACCAAACGTCCAGGCAAGTTTTATGAATTCGACGTTGGCTGGAGTAAGCATCTGTAGACAGGAATCTCCAAACGTGGATGCGTTGAAGACCCCACTTCGTACGGAAGGTGGAACTGGTGGCTCCCATCTTGGTGCTGTGGCGAAAGGGATGCCCAAGAACTGACGGACAGACGAGGCTGAAAGGGTACCTACTACGTCACCTTGTTGGGTAGAAACAAGCAAGCCATCGGATTGGGCAGAGATATTTGAGTGGAGAACCGATATCAGCAACAAAAGAACGAGTTTGGTGAAAGTGGTCATAGATGCAGGTATTTCCAAGTTGCAAAATGTTTTATAAGGGCTTTATAAGACGCAAGCTTATTAAGGCGATGGAGCAGTCTCGCACTTATTAACCGTGGAGGTCGGAAAAGTCTTGGAAGAAGCTGAGTGAGTAAAACAGGTATACTAGCATAATGGTCATTTTTTAGACCGCTCCAATGAGTCCGGTCGGTGCTTTGGTGTGATTGCAAGTCACTCCTTCCATCGTAATAATGATGACCATGCATACGGCACTCATCAGCGCTTTGCTTAATCTTACGTAACGCTGACTCTGATGATTATCATTGATTAGAGGATAGTCTCATCTCCGCACCGTCCGTACTGAATATTCTGGTGTCATACCACCGTGTATACTACGTCCGTAAAACGGGTGCCGACAAAACTTGGCTACTTTAGAGTTTGTACTATATCCATCGAAGGTGTAGTGGCTTCTATTGTGCCAAGAGGCGATGCGTAAACACCTCGTGCGGCATCCACCGGCAGGGTCTAAAAATAATTGTGCCGCTCATGCCGACTTCAGCCGTTGAGTCACGGCCGTAACGGATGCTAATTCTGAATTAATTTAAATTCACGATCCTGGCGCCCACGTTCTGATCACCTCACAACCGGGAAGCCACTGGACGCTACTGGACGCGTCTTACAGACCCGTGTTCCCATACAAGACGGGTCAGTTAGGCATTCTAGTACACAGAGATATCACTCCGAGAGGTAGCACTAGCAAACAACGAAAGGCATATACATAATCGATGTTCTTTGAGCCCCACAAGTGATACGTGGGTAAAAATGATTCAGGAAAATATGACGAAAGAATCCCCCGTATGTTCTGCGTCGAATGGAGAATATAACAACGCGGATGTTGCAGATTACAACCGTCAACCTCCTCGGTTTTGAATCAGTTAGGTCCTGACTTGGCTTAACGCATCGGAAGCTGAGTGGGTTCGCGTTTTTCATGCAGCTCCTATCGAATTGGCAGTGGCGACGCAGGGCTATGAGTATGGTTTAGGGAGTAGATGGCTGAGAACTCTGTTGACCATTTCAGGAGCAGAAACAGCGACTCTCAGCTATTTGGAAGCCCAAAAGTATAGTTGCTTCATATGTGTGATGCGGAAAGGCTCAAAATGATGTTTGTTTGGCTCCGGCGCTTCTGATCAACGCCCTTGGTTAGGCAGTCTCCCTGATCTCTTGACGTAACTGACTGAAACTCCCGCTTGAGAATCCGCGGCTTTAAAGTTCGGCAACTCTATTGATTTCTAAGTGATTCAATTGATTAGTGGGCATGCTAGCTCTGGTCATATATATGACATACCGCCACTTACTTGAACACCTGCACCATTGAAGTTACATTCGACGGGTTCTTAATAGCCTTGTATTATAATATTAGTGGCGGTCAGAATCGACGATTCGGTCACGATTCTGACAACGATTCTGACCCGATTCCGGAACGATTCTGATGTCAGAATCGTGTGAGAATCGTGTGTTACTCTGACCGTCATGTAAATTATGGTAAGAACATTATGCTTGATTCCAGAGTATCTTCTTCATTTGCACCACCATCCTGTTTGGCAAGCACAGCAGGCAGCTCTTTCTTTACACCCTTCTTCAGCTTGATATCTGCCTTACAACTGCTTTAGCTCTCTTGGTTGGAACTTCTTTGTTATTTTTCTCGGCTTTTCTATCTTCTGAGTAGGATTTGTTAGGCAGAAGTAGCAACATATAGCAACACTAAGCTCAGCTGCGTCTACACTAGATTTTACAATTATTTTAACATGTCTGAGGAACTGTACAGTCAAGGGGGTGGCGGGACTAAGAAAAGGTAAGTAGGGTACCCTTAGAAATTTCAGACGACCTCAGACCCTCCCTCCCCTGGGGTCCTTCCTTATTTAGTAATTCTTTCCCATGATGTAAGATAAGATAATGATCTATTTATGGAACTTTTGGCACTAGGAAGTCGTGCATTGACCTATTGTGTCTTGGTGCTTGTGTCAGTGGCTTTTTACTCATATTGGCTTGACAGTTAGCTGAGCCTTCATGCTGAGTGAGGTTCTGTCGACTGCCAATCGACTCAGACTGCCATTCCCAACACGGATTGAGTGCTGACAAGTGGGACACTGTAATATAACCTCAGCAGAGGGATCTCTGGTGTTTGTTTGAGCTATACAATAGCATCTGGGTTGCATACTCACTTTTTCTTAGGCTTGGCCATGGTTTGTTGTGTGGCAAACTTGCACTGTCACATAAAACTGTAAAGTAACAACTAATAAACTTTGTGGCTAAAACATTCTTTTATGTGCTGGATACCTTTTTGGTCAGTTTTGAGCCTATATAAGTTGGTCACTGAAACACATTTTTCATTGAGCTCGAGACCCTCCCTCCCCTTGACCCTATGTCATGTGTCCTGATCCCGCCACCCCCTTGTGTACAGTATTATATAAGAGTAAACAAGACGTTTCTACAGGTGACACGGCCAGCGACAGCCATGGGAAAGACAGAATCGTTTTCGAGAATCGTCTTTGAGAATTGTGTCAGAATCGTTAGTCTCCCGTAGGCAGACTGATGTATTACGCAATGATAGTCGATTGCTAATAATAATAGTCTGCTATCACGCGCGCCCATCACCCTGTTGTAAAAAATCTTGCACTTTTTCACACGGTTCATAGCACATGTGACCACATCGCGTCTGGTGTACCAAGCTCATTTCACGCGTCTGTTGACTATGGAACAACCCAATAACACTCGGAATGCCTTTGAATCAACCCCAAATGGCAATATAGCCATGCAAACACCATTTCGTTCTCCCTTAACCCCATTCTCCATACATGCACCCTATGGCCAGCTGCTTTTCACACCGCAAACACCGTCACCTGTACCAGGCAGTCAGAGGAAACGCAAAATGATCAAAGAGAACCTACCTGACAACCAACCAAAGCATTCACGTACCAACCAACATAATGCCGAGTTGAAATCCAAGCTTCCCATTGATGAGAAGTGCTCACTTGTCTTTGATTTAATCAAGGAGCTTGGATGGACATATGGCGAGATGATCTACCACACTTCTCATAAAGAATGGGTGGAATTAAAAGAGTCCCATTCAACAAGTGAGACTCATAGCAAGGCACGTCGACATGCATCTGTTATTCAGCATTTCCTCCATGGGAAAACGAAATACAAACCAATAGATATTGTCCTTTTGGATGGCTTGGATAACAATCAAGACCATGTAAACATAAGCTGATTTTCCACCACCGGTCTTGATTATTGCAACGAGGTTATGTCCGTCTAGAATTTTAGCAACACCTTCCAGCTGGTAGTCATGCGGGCAATAGGGGAGCTGGTTTTGCAGTATTTGGCGGCACAGTGTAATTCCTTCTGGTGAGCTGAATAACCATGGCTGGCAAGCTGCTTCGGACATTATACACGACGTACGGTGGCACAGACGCGTAAATAAAAAATCTCATTTATTGGTCATGGGGATAAACGTGATCAAAACGTGACCAGTTGATTTTACTACGGGGTGACGGGCGCGTGTGAAAAGAGACTACAGAATCGTCGAAACGCCTCCAGAGGCGATTCGACGATTCTGACGATTCTGGACGATTCTGTCAAAATCGGCGATTCTGGTGTTGTCAGAATCGGATCAGAATCGCCTGGCAGAATCGTTGCCGAATCGTTGACTCTGACCGGGGCTATTAAATCACCGCATTTCTGAACAAACTTATAGGGGTCTGTAAGGCATAAAAACCTTACAAGCTTCGTGAGAGCCTTATATTCAGAAATCATTGTGGTGCGCGCAGCGTTGTAACTGCCGTACGCACACTGCGGTGGCGGCGGACCCACTAAAGATGATTCTTACCAACCCCCATTTGACTACATATGCTTTGCGCTCAGGCTTAAATAGCTTGAGAACATGAAACGAAACTCAACGAGCTGGCCTCACTTCGCATCTAGTTATTATGATTTTTTTTCACTTTTCCCTCCGATTTCTCTCTCTCGTTATATTTATTGCGTCTATTGTGGCGTTACCGGTTGGCGAAGACGCTGCTCATAGTATCAGCTTGTACCGACGTGTCTACGCTCCTCCGCCTGGGTAGGCCACTGCTTTTCCTGTATCATGAACAAAGCCGCTAATTTTTGTATCTATAAGCTGTGTTTGGTATAATCGTCACCTGTATTACGCGGATAATCGGTAAGCCAATGCAGATCTCAACGCGTTTGAATATATACAGATATTCCGAACCTTAAAGAGGGTACCCCACCACCTTAGTCCCTCAAGATCAAATATCGCGTCTTTATCAATCTGTGGCACCGGCTCCGTAAGTCCTGTATGCATTCACCTTTGAGATGTGTGACATTGAATGATACAGGGCTCATAAACCGTTCAGTACGCTCACAGGGTTCTCACCTGCCCCTGGGCAACAGAGCCGTCCGACAAAGTAAGTGCACAACACTGCCTAGATATTAGAATGCTCAGTGAAAAACAGTGGTGGTGGTAGCGCTCCCGCTCCCCAAAGTCAGATAAATCCAGCCAACCACCCAATAATCGACCTATCTGCATACAACATCCAATCAATAAAGAGGGTGTTAGGTGCACCTGTTGAGGCGCTCGTGAAAGCAGTACGTTGTTCTGTTCAAATGAATGAAAGACTCCCTTTACAAAAACTCTCCAGGGAAAATTGACAGCAGGGGGTATACCTGTGGCTAATCTAGAAGTCCGAAGTTCAGAATTGTGGGGTGTGAAGCTTCAACCGGGAGACCATCGAGTATCTGATACAGCGAAGCTTGACCGTGTGATTGTGTGTACCTCCCTTTTGCTGGTGCTACTGATATATTCATTTTGCAGACTGAGTTGAAGCTCTTGGCTATGATGTCGGCAGATGGAAGCGTTACCATTGGGACTGACACTGCGATCAAGTGGTTTACATTTGATAGTAGAGGGTTACATGTCTGATATATAGTGTTTTGTACTGTACAACAGACAGGATGCACTTGTCAATTCACCAACACGTACCGGAATGCCTGGATAGAAGCTTGCTGCAAACACCGCTCTGAAACTGCTCCCAAGCCTCTCAGTTTATCCGGAAAGTAACAAATTTAGACTGTATTCGGGGAATGTGATTCACTTCGTACAACTCCGAGTTCCTCTTCGATATGATCCCGGATGAAGGACGTATTGCAATATGAGTACTCGGCCCAAAGCGCCGGAATGGTGCTCCACTCAGAAGGGCAACAACTGGAAAGGAGTCAGACTCGGTGAAGCTTTTCAGCTATTTCCACGCTGACTGAGTCGGAAATCGGAAGCAAAAGCCGAGTTGATGTTTATTTGGCTTCGGCGCTAAAGCTTCTAACAGCCTGAGGTCCTGTCGTGGACACTGGTCGATGGACTCGTCAGCCCAGAATCTCTTAGCATTATTGATGTCTTCATGGACGCTGCATCCTGCTATTACCGACGCACAGGAAGCCTCATTTCCGCTCGGGGCTTAGGCCTTAGGGCCCCTACGCATCTATGCATCTACGCATCTACGCATCTACGCATCTACGCATCTACGCATCTACGCATATCTTTTGACCAAAACCATTGAGAATAGCACTCTTTGCTTTTCATTGAAATTGACTCGTACTTCAGCTCTGTCGTATCTTCACCGCCTACATCTCCGAGAACTCGAGAACACCAACCCGGTCCTCTACGACCATGGATTTCCCAACTCTTGCATTCGAATGAGTATTACATGGAAGCTATCATCTCCAGTACTGCACTCCAGACCGAATACATAATCCAAAGTTCTTCTCTCCCGTTTCGCTCACTTGGAAGGCGAAATGGAGGGAAGCATTGTAAACTTGCGGCAGGATGAATCCGGTGGATAAGCTTATTCGGATCGAAGAGAATTGCGTTGGTGGGAATAAGGCTTCTGCCGGTATTGTATAGAGACGTTTGTCTCGTCTTTCAGATTGCTGACTATTTGTATGTGACGAATCGATCGACCGGTCGTGGAATTCAGGGTCGTCCATACAAGAGGTGAACAATAAAACTTATTCTGACCACAACGGCACGGTTGTCAGACTACCATTGCTGTTAGTTTGTTTGATATGTGCTATTTTCGAAGCTGTAAAGAAGCACGGGCAGCATGGTGATCGAAGCCACGGAGCTGTGAATACCTTCCTATAACCTGCGCAGGCTTCGATGGTGCACATTGAACAGTCAAGTGCGACTTTTGGAATCGACTTGATGGCTATGAAGCTGTGGAGATCACAATCAATGCCTTATATAGGAAAGTACATCCATCTGCCCACCGTTTCTCTGACGGTGTACAGTAATGCACCCTCCACTAGAAGTTCAACGTTCAACTCCAAGCGCTCAATACCTACGCTGTACGGATTCTTTTATTCAACTCCACTGAATTGCAATGCTACGATATACAAACCGATCAATCTCCACCAAACACAAACGGAGCCTTCTACACACGATTCATTGATATACTGTAATGTTTCCGTCGTCTCCCGTCCGTAGCACGTTTGACCCCATTACATTTCAGGCAGAAGGTATGCTAAAGCTGTAGGTAGAATAAAACAACACTGCCTTGTAGGGCGCACAGCTTGATGGCAGTGCCTTCCTTTGGTAACAATCACCAAGAACAATGAACCAACGTGTTTTCTGAAGCCAAGTCCTTATTCCGAATTGATCATTGGCGCCTATCAGCTATAAAAGCAAACAACATCCCAACCGATGTCACGGTTCTTTTACCCTTTACTTACTATCATGGCCAACTTTCGTGAAATTCAGGAACAGTACTCCAATACTCTGAGATTGCTTCTCGAGTCTGAGTGCGTCTATGCTAGTCTCTCTGCGGACTTGATTGAAGTTTGATTTGTACATTCGTCTAGTATCCCGCAAGATATGACATTGCCCCATATTGTGGTAGTAGGCGCGCCAAATGCGGGGAAGAGCTCAATTATTGAGGCCATTAGCACGGTTAGCAAACTTTGACTCGTGTATCCGACATGGTGACACGGGATGACAGCTAAAGCTTCCGCGTGGTGCCACTCCTAAAGCTTCCGCGTGGTGCCACTCGGTGAATCTTCGGCGTTTATTATTTCATTTTGATTAACTGTACTAGATGTCCTATAGAGTTTTGTTTCGAAAACTCTATTGATTCCCCCGATTTATCAGTTGACATCACTCTGCGATTTTTAGGATATAAGGAAGAAGTCCCTTTCCGAAGCCGACTAACTGATTTGGACGAGATTAGTCTAGCAATTGCCAATGCTCAGAAGCATATTCTAAGTCCTAGCTTATTAGGAATTAAAGGTTTAGGTGTTCCAGGACAGATTCAAGAGTTTTCAGAGGATTGTGTCTGTGTCTGTGCCAAGGGTCCTAACATGCCTGATCTATTCTTTTACGACATCCCTGGTGAGGACAGAGGCATACTCAGCTATTTCACTCGCTAATTATTGATACAAGGTGTGATCCACGATGTCCCGGATGGACAAGATGCCAGCCAAATCGATCTGATTGAAGGACTCGTCAAGAAGTACGTTTCCAAGCCCGATTGCATCGTTTTGTTTGTTGTGAATTGCGAGTGTAGGTCTCCTTTCGCCCGCCGATTCTTATTAAATGGCCTTTTAGATGACATGGAGAATCAAGGAGCACTCAGACTTACATATTGGAATCCTGATTTGAAGAAGCGATCGGTGGGTGAGTCTTTGAGACCTATCATAGTAATGATTCTCAAGGTCTCTGCTAGGCGTACTGACAAAAGTGGACAAAATTGAGAATGGAACAGAATCAAGCTGGCTTAGAACGTTTAACAATCCAACATATAAACTGGACGGCGGATGGCATGCTGTCAAGCTTCCTGCTACAAGCACCCCCTGGGGAGAAGCCCGAGAAGAGGAGCGTCAATTCTTTGAGTCAGAAAAGTCTTGGAAGTCTAGTGATCGAAGTCGTCTTGGCTCGGAACAGCTAGCGAAACCTATATTCAGGCTGTTGACAAAACTTGTTATTGCTAGGTTGTTTCTCTTTGTTCATCGCTATAGACTTACTCTTCCATCTGTATCCAGGAAGATCACAGACAATATAGATGCCTGCGGTGCTGATCTCGAGTGCTTACCTATACATACCGAGAAAGAGGCTCACCAAATCATTCTCACTGTAATTGACAACTTCTCTCAAGATTTCTCGGATCACATTCAAGGGTTGCCTCCGAAACCGTTCAGTATGGAGGTTGGACTGATTTTCAAAGTGAAGCAAATATTGGACAGCATGATGTATGAAGTTTGCAAAAGCACTCCACAATTTTGTCCAACAAATAAACCTCAAGTGCCTGCTGAGGAGCTTAATGTTCTCCTATGGGAAGGACTCAGTGCCAAAGGCGAGATAAAATACATAGATGAAGTCATCAAGATGATGAAAAAGTGAGTTGATTGTCTTCAAACATAACACACATTTATTGCCTCAAGTTCCGTCACATGGGAATTGCCTGGGGAACTTCCCCATGGTATCATCCATCAGATCATCACTCTTTTCGTTGAAAAGTGGCAAACTGTCGCTCTGAAGGGCTTCAATAATGTGAAAGACTTCACCACCCACCACTTCAATGGGCTGGTTTTAACGCACTTTGCTGAATATGAGCGAGGAGGGCTCCTATCTAAAATTCAGTAAGTACCTCTGCATTGGTATTCACACAGCGTTCAAGATAAACACAGAGATGTAGTGGATGAAAATGTCGCATATTGCACAGCTGCATCAATTAGCAGTATTAAGAGCCTTGCTGCAATGGAGCTTATTGCCTCCCTATTGAAAACAGAGTATGTCGCATTGAAGACCAAATTGTACCAACGGTACAGAAGCGAGCTCGATCCTTCTAATCAAGCACCATTTTTGTCATTTGTTGTGGACAAAGCCGAGGAAGTGGTTGCAACCGGTGGGGATACTGTTGTTTCTGAGCTAACTGCTGGCCACCCTCCCCCCCCTAAAGATCTGCAAGCGTCCGGAAAGCAGGATAGAAACCCTCAGGAGCAGGTCATAGATAGCGATTGCAACAATGGACTTATTATAATGTCAAGTGTTCAAGCTTATCTCGAACGTGCGTCCTCTTCTTTTGTGTTAGTCACAAAGTCAACTTGGCTTGCGTACTAGTTGCCTCAAAGCGATTCGCATACATTATTTCCAACTCGATCGACACCGTTTTCCTCAAGCAGCTGGATACCAGAGTACGGAAGGCATTACGGGCATTACCTCTGAACACGTCCTCTGCACTGTGTCTGGAATTGATTGAAGATCCGACAATTCCGAAGCGCAGAAGAGAGATCATGGATAGAAAAGATCGCTGCAAGAAGCTGCTTGCAAGCCTAGCCACTGACAACTTCCTTAAAGATGTCCCGGATGGCATCTTTCCTACAGACAAACGCACAGTTTTCATTGAGGATCTGCGTAAGTGATCGAGTGAGTCACATTGTGACATGATTTGATCTGTCCTTGCAGCAAGATTTCACTTCCTCACTGAGAAGGCTATTGATAATATTCCGAAATGGAAAAGACACGACGAAGGTTCTATCACCCCTGAGTACGGAACTTCCATTGAGGAAGATGCCTTGATGACAGGTACCAATGCGGATTCGAGGTGCAAACCTGACTTGGACAGTCGCATTATTGCTCCAGAAGCCGCTTTACGGCACATCGTGGAGATACAAGATGAAATAGCATCGATCATTCGGTCTTTCAGACCCAACGATGCCAACTACTTTCTCCAAGCTGGTTTCAATGAATCGCTCGTAGAGCGAAGCATTGGTCATCTGCAAGAAATTTTTCTTTTCTTGGACACGACATTTCCGTTCGACTCCCCAATCTTTGAGCAACTTGGAAAGGCGTTCTCTCCGTTTCCTGGCGTCGTATGGATGCCCGAACGATCACAGATCACCCCCGTCTTCCACTCCGATGGTTCTGTGTGCGATCGAGATGCTCTGTTTTTATTGCGCACCAACAGATTCCATAAAGGCTGTCTGCTTTTTCCTGAAGCTTTGTCGCATCCTTACACTGTAGAGCTCAATGGGCAATCACTACCACAGCATGACATTACCCCTGGACAAACGACTCAAGGTCAGGATTGGGATCAGACTTCTTCCGAGTCTAACGGTGAGGGACGACCTTCAAACACTACAGAACATTTTTCAGATCCTATACAAACTCCTTCAGGTGGTGGACACAATTCTTCCGGTGATGAACACCGCACTCCGCCAGATCCACGATCTGGTTCAGGACAATTGTCGATTGATCAACCTTCTCCAGATGGACCAGATGACGAACAGACTACTCCCCCTCAGGCAGATTTTCAAGCTATAGCTAGCCTTTACATCCGCGAACCCACTAGTCCCGACGAAACTAAACTTTATCAACTTCAAATCAACGGGGCGATTGCATCCACTGTAGGTCGAATGCTTACCAGATATGACATCTGACTCGAGTACTGTAACAGTCGGTCGGACCGAAAGCTGGCAGTGTCCAGTTTCAGAAATTATATTCACGGAGTTATTCCTATACCACTTCACCACTCAGGCAACATTTCATACGTGTTGCGATTGATAGTAACACGCAACCTGTCCCTCACATACGCAACCAAAAACCCCAGACCACCCAACACACCGATGGTAAGACAACACTAACAAGGACCAAAGAAGCTACTAAAGGACGGGAATTCGGTGTCACTGCCACGGCTTCACAATCGCCTGGGGTGCAGGTAGGCTGGAAGAAAGTTAAAGGCACCAAGGAGACGGCATCGTCACAAACATCTGAACAGAACTGGAGTATAGATGCTAACGAATGTTTGGGTGTCGCATGGTGGGGATTTACTGTCCGAGATCCTCGTCTGCAAGCTGGGCATGAGCTCATAGAGGAACATCGTCCCGCTGCAGACTTTAGATTCAATTCACCCAATGGAAAAATGCCGGATTGCTTGCATGTTGAGGTGGCTTCTTATTGGTTCTCCGAGCCGATGAAGCATAGCAAGCCTGGTAAATTGCAAAAGTTGATGACGAAGAAGATGAAATGCTCCCCTTACTACAACTTTTGTCACGTTGCCAAGCTGGAAGTACCGTCAAACATTACAGTGGCATCTGAACGCATCCAGAAGATTGGGCTAAAAGTTGTGGATGTGGGTGGCGAACAGAAGGTACATTACGATCAAGGTGATCTACCTCTCCAACATGAAGTTCGGCCGGCAGAGGAGAGGTATCGTGATCTAACCCACGAGAGCGATGGTAAATTATTACTTATCCTTTGGTAAAGGAAGTACTTACCCCATTTAGAGGACCTTGTCTCCCAGAGTTTGCTGCCTTTGAAAAAGGAAAGACAACAGGGTCAGTCAGCTTGAATACTTATTTTCGTCTTTGCAATGCGAGATGGAGTCTCTACTAGGCTATTTTGAATGCATTGTCGGCCTCATCCAATTATTGGAAGTGCTTACTAGCAGTGCACTACCGTTACAGACTGGACGCAAATTTGTGCTTCTCTGCACATTGTTTGCTGGTCAGTGTCTCAGAATCAGCACTTAGCATGAGTTGAAGACATTCTCTACGTTTCCAGTGGTTTCATACTACCAGCAATATTTGCCATTACATCATCATTCGGGACTATTTCAGGTTGCTTCTGTAAGCTTAAGGCTCCAACCGTAATGTATACGTATACACCTTGAGGCCTATACATTACAGTTACAGTTATTACTCTCTATATACTGTATATACTGTATACATAGAGGGTTAGTATACAGTTTCCATTTTGGGTTGCTGACTCACCTGCTTGACTCAAACCAAATAGTCTATGAGCCTATATTGGTTGATCTGTAAAGCAGCAGAGCTCATCAGACATTTGAGGGAGGGAATGGACGGTTTTCTGAAAGGAGGCACATGTATGCCATGAGATTATGGCATGTCACCTATTCTTAGAGTATGAGGCACTCACTTCATTTTGTTCACTTACCTCAATTACCTGCCTTTACCTGCCTTATTTCAGCAATTTCAGCAATTAGGAGCTCTGAACATGTCAGAAATTAGTGTTGAGCAGCATAAACAAGGGTATTCCAGCCAAAGTGAGTGACAACTGTATAAACTCTCTCTATACTGTATAACTACTGTATACCAGGGTTTTTGCCATAGGCCTATACATATACATAAACAGTTACAGTTATAACTGTATATATACAGTAGATAGAGAGTACGGTTGGAGCCTTATGTAAGCTTCAGTTTCCAACATCTCTGCGAAACTTGCGCGAAACTAAAACTTGGTTGTCCAGTCTAGGGTCGCCCGTGCACATTAACGAGTGATTCTGATGGAATCAGTTGCAATTTTACAGACTCGGAATTTATCCCCAGTGAAAAGTCCATATGTGGGAAAATGTTTCTCTAAGTTATTTCATTAAACTTGTGTTATATACAGTTAAAATCAGTTACTGACCCAATTTTTCATTGTGCAAAGGCTTGATCTGTGTCGAACGAAGTGAATCTGAGTCGGATGACACAAAGGTGCGTCAAGTGACCAGTGTGATTGTATAACATGTACTCCGTTATGTCCGTTTAGTACTTCCATGTCTTTCCATCTACCAGAGTCCCTTCAGCCTGGTCCCCTGTCTGACAATGCGTCTCGTAAATCAAGAAAACGCCAGTGTGATGCTACGGCCACAAACCACAGGGCTCTGGCTGAATTGATGCAACAACAAGGACTGCCAATATCAGCTGAGTTGCAAGGAAGAATTGACGAGTCTAATCAGCATCTGCTGCAGTCACAGAAAGCTAGGACACGGAAAAAACAAAAGTTGAACCCAGTAAGTGAAGCAGTCTTCCGATAACTCTTACTGATTGCAAACCAAGGATGCCTCTCAAGATACTGGCCCTTCTGATCTCAGAGAGCCATCACCACCTCTTTGTTCGCCATCACCACCTCTTCATTCACCATCACCACCTCTTTGTTCATCATCACCACCTCTTTGTTCACCATTGCCACCTCTTCATCCACCGCTGCAACCGCGACCGCCACAACCACAGCCGCCATTGCAAGTACCTCTATGTAACCCAGGAATCAAGTCTTTTATGCCTGAGATACAACATGCTGCTCAATTCATTGAACTTCTGCGTGGTGCTAAACTCGATGGCAGTGGTCTGTCTGCAGAATCGATTGGCCAACTCTGCAATCCTTCTGCACAGCTGCAGGAGCTATCAGAAGACATAGATCCTCATAATCCAGCTCTCCTTCACTTGTTTAGAACCTTCCTAGCCCATCCGTCTGATGAGGTCTACAAAGCTAACCGGAAAGCATATATAGCTCGACATCTGGACGAAGAGTTCTACACGTTGTTTCGCGTCAAACACAGGCTGTCTCTACTTACTGGTATAGAGCTGATTGTTCACGATATTTGTGTTGAAAGCCATGTCGCATTTGTAGCGATGTATGCTGATCTCAAAACATGTCCAGAATGTGGTGAGCCTCGCTACGACCCAGTTAAATTTGCTGCGACTGGGGTGGAGATACCACGCAAGCAATTCACAACTATTCCTCTTGGTCCCATACTTCAGGCACTCTTTCAGTCAAAAGAAAGTGCAAAGCAGATGCATTATTTCATGGATCAGGTATCCAAACTCTCGCTGCAGCCGTCTGTCACCAGATACTTTGATACGTGCTGTGGCTCTGCATTCATCTTCAAGTCTGGACAGTTGAAACTTGGTGACATCGTAATCCAACTATCTATTGATGGCACTCAGCTTTTCCGCAACAAGATGTCAGATTGTTGGATGTATATCTTTGTCATTCACAATCTCAGCCCAGACCTACATTACAAGAAAAAGTATGTGATGCCTGGTGGTTTCATTCCAGGGAAACCAGGCAACATTGATTCATTTCTGTTCCCTGGGCTCTATCACATTGCTGCCTTACAAAATGAAGGTTTCTTGTACTATGACACTGATCTTAACCGTATCACCCAAAACACCTCTCTGTACCTTGCACTAGGCACAGCCAACAGTCCTGCTATAGCCGAAATATCTGGAACTGTTGGTCATACTGGTAAGTATGGCTGTCGGCAACAGTGTTCGATGCCTGGTCATCATCGAGCAGGTGATGGACACTATTATGCTGTCATGCTCAAACCTGACAACTATGCCATTGTTGGATGCGACCACAATGATATAACATGCTGGGACCTATGCCAGTTTCAGAGGGCAGGTGCAGAACACTATAGCACTAACCTCGAACATCTTTGCACATCTCCAAACATCACCCAATACAACAGCCGGCATCTTGAAACTGGTATTGTCAAGCCCACAATCTTCAGTGGACTTCGGTACACACTTGGCATTCCAAACATGTTTGTGATGGATATTATGCATCTCAGTGATCTTAATGACCCAGACCTTCTGCTAGGTCTATGGTGTGGAACCATCAGATGCTATGGGGCCGATTCAAAAGACAATTGGGATTTTATAGTCTTGCCACCGGGTAAGAGATGGGAGGGTCATGGACAGAGTATTGTCAAATGTGTTCCATTCATTCCAAGTTCCTTTGGCCGTGCCCCACGGGATCCATCCCAGAAGATCAACTCAGGATACAAAGCTGCAGAGTATTCACTATGGCTTTACGGTCTTGGTCCTGCCCTTCTTTGGAACATTTTACCAGAAAAGTACTGGATTCACTACTGCCGACTAGCTTGTGGAATTCACCTAGCAAAGCAATATAGTATTAAGGTTGAGGAGGTAATCGAAAGCCTAAACAGATTTTGCGAATTCCTCTTGGACTTTGAGCAAGAATATTACCAACGAAATCCAGATCGCATCCATTTTGTGCGCCAAAGCCTACACCTTCTCAGCCACATTCCGTTTGAGATAACGCATGTCAGCCCCTTGCCCTGCTACTCTCAGTACACCATAGAGAACTTAATTGGTAATCTTGGACACGAAATTTGATCTCTTGTCAAGTACCAGGAAAATCTCACCAATCACGGCATTCTCTGGGTGCAAATGAACTGTCTACAAGTAATGTATCCACATATTTCTCTGGATACTGACGGTGCACTTCCACACGGTGCAGAAGATATGGGGGCAGGCTTTGCTTTCTTTCATATATGGGATGAAGCAGCTTCGCATTGAATGCCAGATCCAGAGTCAGCTGCATTGCGATCATTCTGGCTTGAACAGGGATGGCTGGATACAAATTTCAACAACAAAGTCCTACGCTGGGGTCGGCTTCGTCTCCCAAATGGACAAACAGTGCGCAGTGTTTTTTCTGAGAGTCGAACAACACATCTAGATCAACAGAGAGCTCATGTTGCCAAGGTATGCCTTATATACACAAGCTTCATTCTGTTGACAATAACAATCTCAGTTTCAGAAAGGTCAGGATATTTGCTATGGAGAAGTGCAATACTTCTTTTGCTTGTCTTTCGGTGAAGAGCACCATCCACTGGCCATGATTTCCGTCTATTCAGAGCCTAATCGAGAGATGCTGGAAAAATCATTTTCCACTGTCTACGTTTGTCAATATCAAGGCAATGCGTCCATGACGGTTATCCCAGCAAAATCCATATCTGCTCTCGTTGCTATGGTGCCGCTTTTTGATGATACTGATGAAGGGGAGATTCTGATTCCAGAAAATGAATGGTTTCTTGTAGAACATCTAAGTTTAGGAGTACAATTGGAAGACGATGAGAATGAGAATGACTAGTAATCTTTACTCTATTCATTCATGCATCTGATTCTGAGTCGGATTCACTTTCAGATACACTCATCTTGAGAACAAAATCATACTGTTGTGGACTTGGTATTGGAAAATGTCACTAGGACACATGATGCTCACTGCGCTTGACGTGCACCAGCATCTCTGCAGCTTTCCAATATCCTGCTTGCAGAGTTGTTCGCCTCTCTTTTTGATATATATTGTATGTTCCTGATACAATGGACTTTTTCTCCAGTCCCATGGACCCTGTCGAAGAACAAGGCTGTATGACGACACTTGAGAATTTTGGTAGCCAGGCAGACGCAGCACTCATATGTGTCCTTTTTTTGCACTACATCTATGACTCTTATTTAGCAGTCTCTTTTCGAGCCAACTGGAAGCAGTGTCCCTAGCTGTACAAGCCTTGGCCGTGTAAGGCTATCTCTTTTCTGGTTTAGTACTAGCTTTTGATTTCTTTTAGTTGGCTACATTATCCTCAGCATCCCATGCCGAGCTCATACAGAGCAAAAATCCGTATTATGAATGTTTACTTTTCCAGATTCGAACTTTGCAAGAGAATGTCTCTGTCTCACAGAAACAACTCAGTGAGGCTAATAATCGGCTAGAATCAGTAAAGTAAGTGCCTCCAGATGATCTATTTTCATTGCAACATTACAAAGGTCCTGCTGGGAGCAGCTACTCAATAAAATCCAGACTGTCAGCCTTGCTGGCACTGTCGCTCCTGTCGGTAATGTGAGCCATCTTGTCCAGGGTATAGTACAACCAGTAATAGTCCCTCCGGTTTCCAAACCACTCAAGTGCAAGCATTACCCCCAAGTCAAATTCTGGACATGGTCTGATTATTCTGGAACCTCTGGTTCTGGCGATACCAATGCAATGTCTGACAAACGTGGACCTGGACGACCAAAGAAGGAAGATTCTGGACCTTGCCCCTACCCGTATCTGGAGGACAAAAATGGTCTTCCTATGACCATTGCATGAATGTCTGACGCTAGCGAACATTTCAAGGCTTTGTGCAGGGCTCTTCACGACGCTCGTTTGGCACCTGTTTCATGGAAAAAACGGAGTCAGATTGCCTATGACTTCATTCATTGAAGAATGAAAGCACAATTTATTGAATTTGCGTTGTGCGAAAGTGACTGGAAGGGTGAAATGTGGGTAACGAAGGTTTACCCAAATTGGACTCGGTACATTCCTGAGCTGCAGTCTGGGATGTTGACGTCCAATCCCAAGAAGCGTAAATTAGAGCCTGATGACAAAGGACTTTCTGGTTGCCTCAAGATGGAGGCTGAGCAAGATACGAAAGCTTCAGTGAGCTT
This sequence comes from Megacollybia marginata, assembly GCA_003313965.1. NCBI lineage: Eukaryota > Fungi > Basidiomycota > Agaricomycetes > Agaricales > Porotheleaceae > Megacollybia > Megacollybia marginata. Next base: position 24,301 of record QLOY01000850.1, on the reverse strand, counting down.
TCTAATTGCTGTATCCTTATCTCATTTCATGCTAGTTACTGTCATCACTAATGGAAGGGGTAGAAGCTAGCAATGATGTTGCCGAGCCTCTGCTTTCGCCAATCACCAATACTCCACTTTCTGGTTTACCATATGCCGAGAATCCCTTTTTAGGCTCACCTTTGTATACATCAGATGTGAGTGCATCCACTAGACAATTGTCAGTATCACCAGCTACAACTCCTTTCGAATCACCAAGTTTGTCATCATCCACAAGCTCCTCTCTTTCATCATCATCTTCGAATGAAGTCAATCCAATTGCTGAAGTCTTGAATAGTTTACTTTTACTTCAAACTTCCAACTTTACCTCACCAACGCCAGCAATGCATTCACCTCCCATCCCAATGCATTCGCCTGCTATCCTGCCTTCGCTTCCTATCCCAATGCAATCGCTTCCCATCCTGCCTTTGCCTGCCATACCAACGCCAGCAATGCAGCCTTTGCCAATCCCAATGCCAGCAACACAATCCCCTCCCATCCTGCCTTTGCCTACCATACCAATGCCTTTGCCTGCCATTACAATGCCAGCAACGCAATCCCCTCCCACCCCACCTTCGCCTACCATACCAATGCCAGCAATGCATTTGCCTCCCATTGTAATGCCGGAAATGCAGCCTTTGCCGATCCTGATATCGACCACTCGGCCTCTCCCAATGCCTTTGCCTCCCATTCCAACGCCGGAAACACAGTCTTCATTAACGCAGCCTCTGCCATTCCCAACGCCAGAAGCACCAGCTATTCGAAGCCTTTTGTTATTATCAACTTTCTTCCAAGGTATCATACTAACTGCTCTACTACAGAGACGACGACAACTTGTATGCTGCTCTGGACGCTCGTATTACCCAGATGCAACCAGTGATCTCAAAGCAAAAGCAAGATGTTGAGTCAGTTAGAAAGGCTTTAGCTGGTAGTGGCATCAAGAGTAGCGCTGCATCTGGCCGACGACCTGGAGGAACTCAAAAGGGAGTTCTGAGTAGTGATGTTAACGGCTCGGCTCAAGCCGCTGAGCCAACCGAGCCGAGCCTGCTCAAGCCACGCTGAGCCGGGCCTAAAAGACGGCTCTGTAAGGCTCACAGCTCAGGCTTTGATTCTGCCAAGCCGAGGGCCGCAGCCTGAGCCGCGGCCTACACTATCAAGACGTACTCATTTTACATGTAAAATTTAGGCCTGTACAGCCAGTCAATTTAACTATACAGCCTCGATTTCTCAAATAACCACCATCACTCCATCATCCATGGCACATAGCAATGAATCCCGTGAAACCCGTCCAGCTCGTGATACGCGACTGCCTGCAAAATTAACAAGCGATCAGAATGTTAGAGAACTACATGTCACTCACAAAAGAATAGTTGCCGAACACCAACGTAGACAAAATGAAAAGGCCGCTGAAGAAAATCATACTGACTCTACTGAGGTTGAGCCTATTAATGCGGATGAACAACCCAGAGGCCAGAAGCGAAAGAATGGTAGCTTACCATTCAAAATCTAAATGCGCTGTTTAACCTAACTTTGTAAAGGTCCTACAAATTCCGCTCCGGATTCTGAAGCCAATCAAACCGCTAAAACGCACCAGGTGGTTCCAAAGAGACCACTCAGGCACCGCATGTTGACCCTGAAATTCTGAGCATCGAAGAATCAGATTCAGAATCACACAGCTCCCACTACACCATTTGGCAAAAAATTGCTCGTGATTATCTGGCCATCATGGCATCATCTGTTTCAAGTGAGCGAGCATTTTCGTCAGCGGGTATCACCATAAGCAAACGTCACAATCGGCTCAAAGGTGACATTGTTGAGGCGCTCCAGGTCTTGAAATGCCTCTACCACAATGACCTGATCTTTCGAGACGTCGTGACTGTAGTGGAAGAGGAGAAGGACATGGAGATGGAAGAGGATGAGCCCAGTATGGAGATTGATGAAGACAGTGAGTTTTCTTGGGATCAGTTGATTGTTGATCTTGTAGACGATGCTGACAATGAACCAAATGTATTGTAGATTTGTAATCATATAATTCTATATGTAAGTTGCTACAAGCCACGGCTTAAGCCTAGGCTGAGCCTAAGCCAGCCTGAGCCGTGTCTTAAGGCTCAGGCTTCAATTCTGGTGAGCCTGAGCTGCTCCAAGCCAGCCAGGAGCCGCAGCTTGCAGGCCAAGCCGGGCCGTAACATCACTAGTTCTGAGTAGTGACAGTAAGGTGGCATTGGCAGGAAGTGAACGGTATGTGTCTGACAAAAGGACAATGAAAGACTGAGTGATTGAACAGCAGTATTGCAATGCAAGAGTTTATCAGCGAAAGCAGCTCTCGGATTGCCTGCTTTGAAGGTGGATTTTGATGCCTACTACAAGGGAGCATCTGCAGAACAATTGGGGGTGATTCTCATACATTGTTCGTGGCATAGTATTGATTATCTGACAGAAATGGAATATCGCTGCAAAGGAATTGCGAGCAAGGGGGTTGCACATTTTTTTTTAAGAATACCGGGTCACATTTTTTTTTAAGACAGTCTTTGAGTCAACCAACCAACCAACACGTGACATATTACTATATCTGGATGATGTGTCAGTGCCTTCTAGCCACCTCACATGCATCACAAATCCAGTTGGGACGAGGGTTGGGTAGTTTTACACAGTAAAGGTGAAACTAGAGTCTGGTCAGTATATTATTGCCACGTTTGCTTCGGGTACTCACATATTTTGTCAGTCTGCAATGAATTTAAGCGCTTGTTAAGCGCTTGTTCTAAATATTTTTTAAGGGGTCGGGACCACCAACCAACCAACCAACCGGGTATCCGGAGTTAACGAGCCGCAACCCCCTTGATTGCGAGTACAGGTGAGTTTACTGCAGTGTATGACTGCCATTTGATTCTATTCACAGAGATTGAAGGATAAGCGGTCTAATCAAGCAGCGTCAACCTAGGCCGCTGCTGATTTGTTCACAATAGCAGTGCCTGGAGATCTGGAAAGGGGAGTGCAGGGAAGCAAGGAGGCCGAGTGAAATGTGGGGACGACATCAGCTGTTTGTTTCAGTTTCTATTAGTTCTGGTTGAGGTGGCTGGTGTTTTTATACGTTATACTTATGTTCTGTCCGTATTGCAATGATGTTTGAATCAGTTTTTGTACGTTTGGAAACCAGGTTGCATGTATACTCAAGGAAACACACGAAAACGATATTAAACAGTCGTGACATCTGTTTTTTGGACACAGTTAAGTTGTATTTGTTTTTCATCCTCGTCGACGATACAAACTGAACAGAAACTCCCTAAACTTACGGACTTTTCACTGGGATTTATCAATCAACAGCCTGAGAACCGAGTAAGGATTTTCGGTGCAAATATCCAAATATATGTACTCACGGCGGAAACCTCGTATTTTAGTAAAGGTATTCTGTACTGTAGCTGGAGAAGGGGGCGTAAAAAAAAGCAATGCAATATTGGAAAAGGTTATTCGACTCGAACTCACACATGCAGGTGCTATGCGTCCGATTCATCATGCATCATGATGATCCGCGACTCTTGATTGCCACACAACGTGGCACAACATATTCCATTTTTGTTCGGTGTTTCGGAGTTTCGGTCTCCACATCAGCTATGATTGATTATCGCAACTGAGGGTGATCGCCTGCTCCTTTCATCATGATTGAAACCGCCGGCTTTTGAGATTTGCGAACCGGCATCGCAATGTTGCACTATACCATTGATCGGCTGTTGCTAGATTTTCGTTCCGAAACAGCTATCATCGTCAAAATTGTTATCTTTCATTCGAGACGACTTCTGCCATTGTTACCCAGAGGAGTTGGGAGTTGAAGCATGTTTTACGTATAGACGTGAGTTTCCCAAATCAGTAATGATCTGCAATCAAGGACGTCCGCAAGTTCACAACGACTCCACTTTGCCTCCGTTTACTTCTTTTTGCTTCACACAGCCGCCAGAAATGGGGATTGAGTTACAAATATCAAGTATAAAAGCCACCTGAACTCATGGTGTTCGACATTCTAGCTGGTCTAGCATCCCCACTACTCTCAAACAATCATGTACGCTATTGCCACTTTCTCCAAGCTCGTTGCTCTCGTTGCCGTCGCTCTGGTAATCAAACAGAGTGTCGCTTATCCCCTTCGTCAGAACGGTGATCTGGCTGTCCGCGAATTTACTGACGAAGCTGCTGTCTACTACGAGCGTTCGTACGACGACTACTCCTCTGATCTCTCTCGTCGTGACTTGAAAGAGTTGTTGAACGAGTTGGAGAGAAGAGCTGGCGGTGGCCAGAAGCCAAAGAGCAAACCTTATATATGCTCGCATTGCTCTGCAACGTTCTCGAATGTAGAACAGCTGCAGGTATGTGTTTGATTCTGTCTCAATAATCGATTGATGAGAATCCGTTAGCAACACAAAGTCAATAAACACCCTAATGAGGAGTACAAGGATACCAAGGGCGGAAAGAAGTGAGCTGGTGACTATAGGTCGAGTGCGTATTTTGTCTTAACGAGATGGTTCAACTCATTCCTTCCTTCAGGTGGATGTACAGAGTAGGACAGTGGCGTTGTATTTATATTAACGTATATTAATGAATGAGCTTGGTCTCTCTCTTATTGAATCTCACTGCTCAGGAGTATGCGCGGGGATTGAGAGCTGCTGGGTTGGACGTTGTTCCGATATCAAGTTCGTCAGCTCACTATATAATGAGCACTTTGCAGGAGATTCTCCATGACTCGACACCTCTCTAACTTGCCAGCTACTGATGATGCTATGAGATGTGCGGTATAGTCGAGAAGGAGAGTAAGTCAAGAGGAAGCAGAGTGTAGGCTCACGCAGCTATGTAGATACTACCAGGGTAACATGCGTCAGTACGTCCTCTGTAGTAGGGGAGGTTACTTACATCGTGGAATTAGGGGCGAGCAACCAAGATGCCTATTCGACGTATCAGCAGGCCGGTAGAGTGGGTTGTCATGAGGACATGCAATTGTCTACCATTGCAGGAAGCTGTCAGCGAGGTAGCCTTTCGATGTGGACTTGAATTAAGTACTTGAGCATCGCAAGTCTGACGTGAGCAGGGCAGTTTCTAGATAACGTTCGTTTCGTACTTTTTGAGGAAGTATTTCGAGATGCGCCGCGCATTTTGGTTTCGAATCCTTCCTTGCTTCCTCAACGTTGAATCGGTATTGCTTTTGAGTTCGTCGTTGACTCGGAACAAGAATGATCGGTTCCCAGGGAAACTTGCGGGTCTGAACCAGTGTCTATCAGGTAGATAACGGAATCTGTACAGGAGCGAGAGTTCAGTACTTTCAGTAAGTGATGTACTTAGTCTGAGCACAAAAGATGGAGGAAATGAGTGGCACCGCGACCACTGAAGCAAATTTTCAATTCAACGAGGAGCTAGAGCCATTGGAAAAGCCGATGTCTAAGTTTCGTACGTTGATGTTTGCTCGCCAACAGATTTGAGACTTGTGGCCGTCCTGATGAAAAATCGAAGCAAAAGCCGAGTTGATGTTTGTTTGGCTCCGGCGGCTAATTATATTCAACCGTTGAAACGACGCCCTTGTCATCGTTGACATGGTGGGTAGACTCGTCAGCTCAGAATTGGACTGCATTCACCAACATTGTTGTAACCACGATGTACAGAGAGTGCGTACGGACCCCGCAAGTAACGTACGTGGACGTACAGAGAGCAATCCTTCCCCAGGTCTGAGAACCCTCTCAGGAGGCTCTCATCGTTTAGCATCGTTTCTGCTCGGAGCCCTAATCTCTATATATACTTGTAATGGCTTTTAAAGTTACTGCTGATATTGTCCTCCATTTTCGCTCATCCATCGGGATTCGGTCGTGTCGGACATGTACAGCTAGGTACAGCTTTGAAGAAAAGGCCCAGACTACGGCGTATGGGACATATCTCCTTGATGTTGGATTGCACGGTATACTATTCGATATTCGACATTCTGACATGATTTATAAGGCGACTCTGAAAACTCCTCATGGCCCTGCTCGCGTGCCTATTAGGCTACGGCGAAGTAGGTTTATGGCTAAAAAGATTATCCCTTGAACCTGGAACTTAGGTTAACTTGGATCATAATCCTTATCAACGGTGTATCGAAGACTACTCTGGATCACACTATCAAGCTGCGGTCAAGACAGGGATGGGTGAGCAATTCGTCTTCTCGACCTTTCTGATTACTTTTAATTCCTAGAAACGATCGAAGAAGTGGCTAGCAGCGATCCTCCTTCTGCCCGACGTTACAAAGAGTGGTGCCAGGTATGGAAAAGATGTACATTGCTTGAGAGAGACTTTTGGGATATGGCAATGAACAGCGACCAAAATTACTATAAGTAAGCCCTCTTTTCCTTGAATGCAGAACAGCTTGGAGTCTTCCCGACGTGTGGGGATAATCCACTAAAAAACGTCGTCGTCAACAGTCTCGTCGCTTTTAGAAACAGATCAGGTGTTTGACATCTACTGCTTTTCGAATGCAGGCAGTGCGCACGGCCTGAGTATGAGCTGTATGCATGCGGCTTATATTTAACACAGCCCTGTCAGCACTTTGACGGATCGCGCAGATTCACGTAATGTGGCCTGTGGCAGACGTGAGGTATCATAAATACCGAGTCCCTTCTCCCTCTTCATTCATTTCTCCCGATCCCAGAAATGGGGAAGTGGGAGTGAAACGACGACTTCCGAATCGCCACGTTTGGCAAGACATTACACTGACTTCCCTAAAGGCTCTTAGAGACTCGGCAGATGCCTTTCCTCCACTGAAGAGTGCCGTCAATGCTGTGTTGGCGTTATGAGAGACAGCAGAGGTGACTTGTCTTTCTTCCATGTGGGTAATTATTAATCCTATTAAAACGTCAAAAAAGGAAGCTCAAGCGCTTTCTCGTCGCGCTCTTGAGGTTCTGGAGATTTTAGCCGGCAGTTCCCGATCCCACGAATATCTCACCTGCAATACTCAAAAGCATACAACATTTCAACAAGTACTTAGGTCCATCGATATACGATGACAGTGTCGAGATCTGATCCAGCTAATCCAGCCTTTTGGATGAGATTCGCGATGGCAAAAAGCCTCTGACAAAGCAGAGATGGTATCCAACTCTGGCATCTCTCAATCGCAACGGAAAGACGCTTGACAACTTCAACCGGCGTCTTGATGTAGCGTTTCAGGAGTTTATGGTGTGTTATTACACCTTCGCCTTTTGATAGAGTATAAACTTCTTCCAGATTGCCAGTACGACACGCACAGAAGTTAATCTCGCACAAGTGAAGGGTGAGCTTCAGCTAATGAGACCTCACTGATTAGCTATCATTTTCATTTTTCTCGAAGAGTCATTTCTGCGATTCTTGCTGGGATCAAAAGCCGTTTTTTTCTCTCTTCTCGTTTCTCGTGATATCACCCGAACCTACAGTAGGAGGTCAATGGTATAGGGGAGGGCTTGCGGACTACACGTCTGCACTACTTAATGTATACATAAGTTGGTCTCCATCTGTATCATCACCACAATGCGAATCGTTCGTCAAAAAGGCAGCTAACAGCACCGCAGATGTTGTGTCATCACCACAGGCAAACTCCGATAAATGGATCAACTTGAACTTCATAATCAAACGGAATGATCAATCCTATGCGTCGAATATACGAAAAGCAGTTTGTTGGAGTGCACCTTGAGTCCACTGCCAAGCCTTCGACTGGGAGTTGACCATGCGAAACACTGGACTTATTTTAGGACGCGTTAGTATCATTTGGTTATCGTACTCGGATGGACAAGCAGTGCACACAGCATGAGTATGACCTGTGTATGCAGTGTGCACATGGCGTGTATTTGACACATAGCTGTACAAAGCTGTAACACCGTTCTAATATTATTCAAATTCACGTAACATAGTAGCTGTAGCAGACATGAGGATAAATATCGAGTCCCACTTCTCTCCCTTCGACAGTCTGTCCTTCACTTCCCTCCATCTCCATCCCAGAAATGGGGAACTTGAAATGGGGGTGGAAACGACGATTGCCGAATGGCCACGCTTGTCAAGACGTTACAATGACTATCTTGGAGGCGCTTAGAGAGTCAGCAGATGCCTTTCCTCCACTGAAGAGTGCTGTCGGTGGTTCTTTGGCATTACTGGAGACAGCAAAGGTGAGTAACTAGTTATCTTTCTTCCATGCGAGTAGCCATTGATTCTCTAGCGTGTTAAAAGGTCAAAAAAGGAAGCTCAAGCACTTTCTCGTCGTGCTCTTGAGACTCTCGAGATATTAGCTGATGCGGTTCCCGATCCCACAAATATCTCACCGGAAATGCTCAAAAGGATACAACATTTCAACGAGTGGGTCTATCAATATCCGATAACAGTGTTGAAAGTCTAATCCAACTAATCCAGCATCTTACATGAGATTTGTGATGCCATGAAGCCTCTAACAAGGCAGAGATGGTATTCAACCCTGGCATCTCTCAATCGCAACGAAGGGACATTTGATAACTTTAACCGGCGTCTTGATGCAGCGTTTCAGCAGTTTATGGTGTGTTATTACACCTTCGCCTTTTGATAGAGTTAAAACTTCTTCCAGATTGCTAGTACGACACGCACAGAAGTTAATCTCGCACAGGTGAAGGGTGAGCTTCAGCTGATAAAATCTGAAACTGCAGAAACTACTATGATTATTGCGGCGGTCAAAGTATGTACAACTTCCTCATTTACCAACCTACTCAGCTCAGAAATTGCCAGGACGACCTTCGGGTCGGTTTTGTTCTTTTCACAGGCGGCTTATTTTGATTCCCGGTCACAATTCGATCTTCTTGGATACGACTTGACTTGCATCGTCGAACCTCCCAGGTCATTTCATGGTGGCGTTCCACTTTTCTCGAAGAGTCGTTTCTGTGATCTTTACTGGGATCAAAAGCCGTTTACTTTTCTCTTTTTTTCCCTTTTCATGATCCGAACCTACAGTAGGAGGTCTGGTGTAGGATGTATTTCTAGCCGTCCAGGTTAATTTGATTATTATTCCGAGTGTTATTGCACTTCAGGGTGATCTAAGGGACGCGTTGTTTCATTTTCCGGTGTGCCGTGATAATCCGCAATAGTGTATCATTATAATCCACCAGTGTTGTATAATAAAATGATAATAGTAGCAGTCAGAGTGGCCGATTATGGCCGATTCTGATGTCGATTCTGAAGCCGATTATGACACGATTCTGGAGTGACAGAATCGACGATTCTGTCATAATCGTCATAATCGGCGAATCGACTCCAGAGGCGATTCGACGATTCTGTCGATTCTGACTTGGCTCGATTCTTTCCACGATTCTCGAGTACCCAGCATATTCTATTTATATAATACTGTAGTAATCTATCTAGTGCATGTGCTTGACATAATTGGCCTACAGAATCGTCGGAATCAGAACCAGGGGCGGTCAGAGCACATGTCGATTATGACCCAATTCTGCTTCTGGAATCGACTCATAATCGACAGCAGAATCGGTGCAGAATCGGTGCGTAATCGCCTACTCTGACTGCTACTAATAAACCATTGTGTGTAATAATAATTCTCGTACTGTATAATAAAACCCCAAGTTGTGTACAATAATAATTCTCATAGTGTATCATAATTCGCAATAATAAACCCTTGTGTGCAATAATAAACCCCCGTACAATAATAAACATTTATTTAACACTACAATGTTTCATCAGTTTGCATCGTAATCCCACAGTATGCGCCACATACCCTGCTCACTCAGATCTCCTCCTGCCGGTACTCTCCCAGAATCCATCCTTCATCCCATCTTGGCAGCTCGTCACTCATTCTCCCTATCTCCATGCCCACTCCATAAATGCGCAAAAAGCCACTTCTTGGTGCGTCTTCCAGATTCACTTCTTTCTGAAACCATAGGCGATCCTTGCAACTAATGCCATGTTCCATCCACTCAGTCCCCAGCTGAAACACGTATGATGCACGTGCACTCAATGCCTCACGCAAAGCTGCCTGTTGGTATGCATATGCTGCCAGACCTTCTTCAAGCGCTCTCTCATTCCCCGGCGTCCTCGTTTTGGCCTTCTCCTTCCACCACTCATCATGCCAGTCCATAAAAACAATGTATCGCCTCATTTCCTCGGATGTCAGAAGTACCTCCTCTCGCCAACGATGATATCTGGCACGCACTCGTAGCCACTGTAGTCGTAGTTCTGTACAAACATATAAGACATTGATGAAGTCTTGTCATTGCCCTACCATCGTTCACTGAGTCTTCATCCTCAGGATCAGCACCTATCTCCATCCAAATCCACGACAGCGTCACCGATCCTTCACCAATTGCATAACCCTGAGGCAGAGGCCAAACATCTTCTTTCCTGAGCAGCTTGAAATGCAATTTCCACGAATCCAGTTTCTTCAGTAGAGGGGCCAACACAGTCATTGCTTTGTGAGCCCGACTGTAACGCTTGGCATAACCATTGATGCGTGAGACACATTTCTTGAATGCTGTTTGAGATCTCGTGTTTGCTGCAACACCCACCACACCTTGGTGTTGTTTGCTTTCCAAGTAAGCATATAATCGTAGGTTTGACCGAATACCTTCCAAACAATCATTTGCAGCCGCTTCGCGCATCTGCCACTCGTAATCGCACAAGGAGTCCATACAAACTGTCAAATTGACAATGTCGGAAGGAAGGTAGAGCTGCCACCTTCCCACTGGTTCGATGGCATCCTTTTTCACTTTGGCAGCATCCTCCCGCCGCAGCAGTTCAACCCCAGGGACATACAAAGCCAGACTCTTGTACCAGACTGTCATGCGTCGGCGTAGAGCAGTCTCTCAGTCCAGAATCTTGGCCTTGGCCAAATCAGTTGCGTGAGCGCCCAGATTATCTGCATCCTCTGATAGACGGCACCTACAAACAATCAGAATGGTCGAACCGGCAATTCCAGACCGTACTGCAGCTCCTCAAGTTCAAGCCCCATCGCTATAAGCGCTGTCGGTGTCAGTCCACTGTCGACATGAATTTCTCCCTTCTCTAACATTTCTGCTTCCTTCCAAGCAAGCGACAAGTGAACTGCAGCCTGCGTGGGTACTAAGACACATTAGTCCCGAATAGCTGGTAAGGCCTGCTGGTTTACCTTTAATGCGTGGGTGATAAGGGCTGAATTTGTGCTGTTCCGTGTACGCTTCCTGATTGTGCTCCCATTTGTCAATGTCAGCCTGCCACTCCTCCATCTTTTGGGAATCTATGAATGCCTCTAACTCCTTCAGATGCGTGTGATGTTCGTCTCGTTGCGGGATGGCGTTTTGCAGTCTTGACAATAGCAGGTGAGCTAAGGGAAGGTCACAGCTGAACAAGTTCATCAAGTTGAACAACTTACGCAGGCTCACAACCTTCTTCCAATTCATGTCCCCAATATGCACCTCTAAAGTATCCCTCCACGCTCCAGGGCCCATCTCCTTCAGAGCAGTTTGGAGTCCATTCAATGTGGACCACCCTCGCTCAACTCCCTCTCCATCCAAGCGACCAGTCCAACGTGCGAACGCAAAGTTAAACTCCTCCCAGCATGTCTTGATATGCGCTGGGAGGTGAAATTTGGGTATCAGCCATGAGAAGCCTACTAACCCGTCCAATATATGCCAGTCAAACTGCCCGAATTGATCCTCCATTCGTTTCCAGAAGTGGCGACTGTATTGACACATTATGTCGTATAAGAGGATAATCCACGTCAACAAAGTGAAACGGAAACTGCTCCAAAACGCATAGTCCATGACAACATATCTGACACCAGTAAGCCAATGCCAATGCTCACCTCGGCACACTTACCATTCACCCTTGTTCAATGGTACCATGCTGACTGGACGTTTCATATCATGACGGGCACAGTCTACTGTTCCAACGCCTGTGATAGCCAAGCCCCGACTGTCTCGTGTGTCTGCATTGTTCACAGCATCATGCGAGACGCATTTGCTGCGCTATTGTCCCCTCAGTCAGCCCAGGTGAACGCGTTATTGGAAAACCCTACCTCCTGAACCACTTCCTTGTTGCGTTCCAAATACTCTTCATACGGCCTCTGTTCGATGAAGTAGGCCAGACCATCTGACAATGAAGGGTCCTTGTCGAGTGTCGATACATTCCGCCACTTGAGCTTGAAGTTGCAATCCATGTTAGAAAATTGTGCATACATCCACCTAAGAATGCTTGAACCCCACCGATGTGATTGCTAAGGCTCACCTCTCTTCCTCAGGTGCAATGGCCCAATTTTCTGGTAGATTGATTCCCGGATGTGGACAGCACGGACAAAGGACGGCACATGAACCGGGTGACATCTGATTCAGATCGCCCTGTCCAAATCCTCCCCTCTTGAGCATTTGAAGATGACTGTACATACGGACTATCATACAAAACTCGTCTTCACGAGACTGTATGAGATGTTAGATTGGTCGTGAGGTTATAAGACCCGACCTTAATAGAGCACAGTCCAGTGTTATCTGTGAGGTGGACAAGCGCATTGTAGTATTCGTATACCGACAACCTGGATTCGTATGTCAAGAGATTGAACTGCTTGAGACAGCGTTGTGTGGCTGCAGTATTGGGTCTCTTGAACGTCGCAGGGAAAAGCTGTGCACACAACAGCTGTGTGGCATGGTCTGGAGCATCGGGACAATGGCAGAATTCAATGGTAATCTCATGAATACCCGATGAGTTGAGAACAGTAAATGGCCAGTTGTGAAGCCGTGGTGCAAGGCATTCACTGCCATCTGCATGACCCAGTCCAACACGAAGGCCGAGAGATCGCAAGGAGACACGCTGAAAGAATTGGGTCAGGGTCCAAAACTATAGCAAGACTTGTTAAGCGGTATACCACAGCTAGACAACGTACCTCTACATTATGCAATGGACTGTTGTGGTGCATCTCAACGATGCAAGATTGGCAATACAGCGAAGATTCAAAACAGTCAGTACATCGAAAACGCGGAGATTCAGCATAACAACGGGCATAAGAATGCAAATCTATGGATGACCCTCGGCCGTTGAGTCGACACAACTCGTCAAGGCAGAGTCGACGCCAGTCTCTACACCATTGTCGCAAGAAAGATTTGTTTGTCAAAGCATTGTCATTGGCACCCTCATCAGCCTGGTTAGTCAAAAGCTCGGGAGCAAACTTCAAAAGGTCAGTCAAAGTGGACAACAACAATTGTATACCGACCTCGACTGTTGCCTCCTCCACCGAGTCAACGACAGCCGCAATGTCTGTTGGTGGGTCTAACACAGAGACTTCGTAATTGAATCTCTGCGCAGATGTGTCCTCCCAATCCGCGTCATGGTCTGTTAAGTAGTCAGATGAGGCGGATGAAGAAGCCACAGAGATGTGACTCATGGATCTCTTGATGCCCTTGCGCTGCAGATGGTACTAAGTGACCTCCACCTCCTCCTCTTCTACATCAACGAGATCACCTGACTAACACGGGCTCCATACGCGATACACTTGTAAGACTTGTTCAAGAACTTGAAGGAATTAGCGTCGCCACAATTTCTAGTTGACTGCAGGACTACAAGAATGCAGTTTTCACAGATACGCTACTCTGGTTGTTCCTGGAGCTTTAAGCAGATGTATTCATGTATGCTTTGTAATTAAAGTTCAGCAGACTGCTCGTTTTCACTGTCTGGAATAACCTCCAATGAATTGTCAGCCGTGACAATGTGGTGCAGCTCCTCATTGACCGGTTCCTTCTCGAAAAATCCCACTAAACCATCTCCGGCAAAGAAAGCTGTAGTCTGAGGATCTAAAGACGTGAATGAGATATGCACAGCCAATCCAACACTTGGTACTCACCCCGTGCGGTCATGTTCCTCTCCGTCGCATCTGTTGCCTGGTGCATGTCTTCCCAGGCTAGCAATGCCGATATACCAAAACGAGAAGCTGAGGTCAAAAGCATTCTACGTAAAACCGTAGGATGCCTTTGAAGATCGAGCTCTCTGAGGCGCTGTGTGATGCGTGAACCCAAATACCTCTCCCGCTGCTGAATGTAGGCACACATATAGAGCATAGACACCTGTAGGATATCAGCCATTAATGTCAGCTATGCAAACAACGGAGCATACAGTAAATACACGATCGTCGAAAGCCTGTCGTTCACGAGTGCTCATGCTCCATAGTGGTTGGTCAAATTCCTGGTGAAAGTCACGAAGGAAGTTGCTGCGAAACCAAGGCAGATGGCGGAAGTGGATAGCAATAGCATAGTCGACGAAGCGGGCGTGACAGAAGCGCCGGTGGCGCTCAAGAGTTTCGGTGGACGGTGTTTCTCCAGGACCGGTTGTATGAATGCTATGCAGAAGGTTGGTGATACGAGGCATGCTAGGCAATAGAGTTCTTACCTTGCAGCTGGGGCTTTATACTGCCGGCCGGTATCACCCAAGCCACATGGCGGCACGTTGAGAAGGCCAGATAATAAAAACACACCTGAAGAATACTGTCAAATAATTGACGTACAGTTGATTGAGAATGGGAAGTCATTATAAAACCGGCAAACTCTTTGAAACAAACGAGGATTGAACGCATGCCTGTCATTCAGGCACGGTGTATTGTACAATAGAGCTAGTACACACTATTAACATTTCTTCAGAAGGCCTATGCCCTCCCCAATTGTTCCCTGCAAATGGATAGCAACATTCCACAGCTCCATGACAGCATCGCAGTTGGTGCAGTGAGTTTGGATATTGACGGAAGGGTGGAAAAGAGTCTCCACATCACCACGCAGCGTGGAGCCTTCGATTAAAAGTTGTTTGTAGTCGACCAAGCTGAGAGGTTCAGTGCAAGTGGTCTCCCTCGAAGCGGACCTGCTTGCACTCCTGGCCCACTTGGCCATCCAATGCTTGACTCTTGCAGCAATAGAATCCATCTGCGTGCGAGCTCGAAGAATGACCGGACTAATCTTGTCAGACTCCATAGGCGATGAAGGTAAGTCGACGTCAATGAGGCGAGGTGGGACAATGGTCGGAGGTACTGGGTCCACAAGGATATGAGGCACTGTCTGTAAAACGAAATGAGCCTGTCTCTGTTCCTCTGCTCGTTTGCGTCTACGTAGTTTGCCCACACGGTGATAGTATTCTCGAGCTTGAGCGCATCTTGCTTCGTGATGGCTGTGAGTTCATTTGTAACGTTGACAAGACAACCAATCATTCAGCTTACTGCTCAAAAAAACGTTGGCTCTTCGTCTTGAGATGTTCCGGTAATTCAGGTGTGCCTTTGGCTGGACAGGGCATGGTGATAGTGTCGGAACAGGTTATACTTGGTCCCGTGTTGGTTGCTCGATTAGGTCAGAAGAACGAAGACAGGTAAACATAAATTTAGCCAACATTGTGGCATTCTACGGCGGTACAAGCACTTATTTGCGGCCAAGCTCATACACTTCCCTGTTCTCCCACTCACTGGCATACTCCGCCAGAGCGGCGCTTAGCTTCATTTTGTGATTGCTGGCTCCTTGGACGCCACGTGTGTATCAATCGGCTATGGCACTGCAGACATTCCGTGAGCCAATGCGAAGGAACCAGAACTGAGAAGTGTCACTAACCTAGTCTTGAAGATACCACAACACCTACCACGAGGGACCAGATAGTATTTTCCATGGGGAGCCTCAGCAAAGTGACAGTGTAACGTCTCAGGATCGGGAGGAGGATGAAACGCTTGGTCATATTTCCTTCCTGATTCTGTGAATATTGAGTCAATGATAGTCTTGTTGTGAAAATGAGACTTACCAGAACTACGAGAACTCCTGCTATCCGACTCGGAGGCCGGATTATTCTTGTTGTCGTCCTTGGTACTGGGTCTCGCAAAGTTACCCATTGCCGCTGTGAATGTTGAAGGTGGTGCAGAGGTAAGTCATGATGCACATACCGAGCTGGTTGGCCACGCCACGAAGAGGATTGGCTAAACCAGCCAAGGCTGTAGCATTATCGTATGGCACTCTGTCCAACAGACCTAACACTAGATATTATTGTTGATAAGTGACACATGTTACGCAGCGAGGAGCTTACTTTCTACAGCATGAGTCAGTTCGGCGAATCGACTGAATACTTGCATCACAGCCAAACCAGCACGTTCCTGGTGAGTGTGGGCTGAGGAAGTAGCAGTCGTGTTCAGGGGAGTTGGGTTGGGCATGAGCATACGAATCTGTATGAATACGAAGAATCGGAGATGAAGCAGACATTTTAAATTGACCAGTTCACCATTAGATAATCCCCAGCTTTGCTGGTAGCCAGTGGGTGTAGGCAGTGTAAGATGGAGCCACCATGCGTTAAGTTATTATACGACACTGGATCCGCACGTTAATTTATAAAAGAACACTTGAACACGTACCTCGGATGCTGCACTTGATTGATGACATTAGTAACGAAAAGATGTTGCTCAGAGACAGAGAGCTACAGAGAGGTGGCATTGACAGTGGAGTGGTGTGTTGTAGATAGCAGCGAAGCCGACTGTGAAAAGAATTAGACAGTCAGTCAGGCAGCAGATATACCTATGCTCGGAAATTGATCGTCCACGGAAGCTGTGGGTCTCATAGCCCAAATGCGGATCCACTGAAACACTTCCAGAGCGATGGTGAGTTCCGCGGAAGCAACCAAACAGTCGCCAAAAAAAAGTCCGCTTGATAACTCACCACAGGATGGTGAGTTCTGCGGAAGCAACCGAGTGGTCGTCAAAAGCGAAGTGCGCTTGACAACTTACCACAGATATACGCGTATTTGGATGGAGTGGGATATCAAACGTATTTTGCTGGCCGAAAGAGTATGGCAACACCTTGCAGAGAGCGTAGGAGAGGTCATGTGTTTGTGTTTGTTTGGTTTGTCGCTTGACATCCCTGCAAGAATGAAATCTTGCTCCATCAGAAATCCTGCGAGACATTTAATGTCTTGGATACAAAAATCCGACCAAAACTCACCTGACTGCATCGCTCGAATTGTCTCCACTCGCACCATGCCTAAAATCGTGTTTATCCCTGACCAGGTCACTTTTCTCGAGGAGTGTTGGGCTCGAAGAACAGCTCATCAACCTCGGGCTGCTTTCCTCCGGCGTACTTCAAAAGACTTTCATCGACAGTTCACTGACAATAATATGTTCGGCCTAGTCCCACTTTCGAGCAAAGACGAACACCAGAAACTGGCCTATACTAGTAGACTCGACAGGGTAAGTGGCCATTCTATTTTGTGGCAGACGATGACACTGCAGTGATAGCAAATTGCAAATTGGATGTCCAACCGGAAGTCCAAACCTGAGCAAAAGAACGTCAAGGCCATGTCGAAAGCTGTAGGCCAGCCAGAGATCGTAATCAATGTTGATAGGCCCGGTACTCGCAAGCCGGTGTTTGCAGATGTCCTCTTGGCTGATAGTGACTTGAAGAATAGAGTGGTGGAGATTCCGTTTGAGAAGGCGTTGTCGGTAGCAGAACACGTCCTTACAAACACAGTCGGCAGGATGACTGAGCTTCAGGCCAAGGTAAAGGAGGATGATCTCTCCCAAGAAGACATCCTTGGCCGTTGTAATGAGATTGTGGGAGGACTGACCACTGGTTCGCAACCGACAGAGAGTGAGTGATACAGTTGCAAAGCAGAAGACTGACCGATTTTTGCAGATGACAATTTCAACCAAGTGATAGAGAAGAACATTGCCATTCTGATGGCATGATACGTAGGTAAGCAAGCCAGATATTACCTTTGACCAGTGTCTGATGCCGTGCAACAGGTGTTTGGCCAACACCACCCTTCACTGTTAATTCTGAGGGGGTGGTAACGCTCTCAAGGTCTGCAAAATCATCGTTGTACATGTCAATTTGTGCGAGTGCCGGAATGCTGCTTACGGACGAGGAGCGGGCCAAAGTTGGAACTGTGCTTGCTGAACGGGTGGCAGAATACGAGAATGCAATTGCGGCCGAGCAAGAACTGGAGAAGGCAGACGATGATGCGCCCATGCAAGGACAACATCACTTTGACGAACTTTCACTGGCAGAGCAGCAGAAGTGAGTGTCAGAAAACTTTGAAATGATGTTGCTTACTGTCACAGAGTCCAACAAGGTGTTCATGCAGCGTGCGCTGCCATATTGCGACAGAGCAGTCGTAAAACAGGAGGCATTTTTTGCTTAACATACGCATGTTTGACTCCTGAAGGCCGTCCAGTCGTTGCAGCGTGCGTTCTAACAGAGAATCAGGATGAAACTAATGCATTCTTACAGGTTGTTTGAGGGAGAGGACGAATTTGGTCAGACAGTCGGTATGGCATATTCTCAAGCTTGCAAAACATTCTATTCAGCAGTCAGTGCCCATGCGCGTGCAGTCTATGGTAAGTGTTTCGTGTGTCTGTGAGGCTGAAATGACATGCATCACAGCCAGTCGCAATCGAGAGATGGTCTCGACTGTGCCCTCTACATCAGTGGATGATGTCAGCATGAATCGGACCGACATCGGCATGGTCGAAGCTGTGAACGATGACCTGACGTTTATTCCGCCCCCATACACAGTGACTGTGGGTCAGTCAGCTCATGCACGTATCGTCTACGGTGAGTATGTTGTGTGACGTGTTTGCAAGGTGAATGACCTCCCTTATTACAGCTGGCTGCCATCAAGGGATGGCTTCAACGTCACCTGAGCCAGTGAATGAAGTCAGTATGGATGCCATCGAACTGGAGGACGTCATTATGGCTGAGCCGGTGGTAAGCGACACTGACAATAACGACCAGACAATGTTTGCGCTGCCTCCGTACACAATGACGGTGGGTCAGTCGAGAGTCACAGACGTCATTGAACCTCCCTACAATAACGAGGTTCATTCAGCTGGCGAAGATCTCGAAGTCGGCATGGAAACAGACGTGGCAGAAAATGGGCAATTGGACTTGATTGTCCAGGCTCTCCAGCTACAGGCAGCTGGGACGGACCACATGGATGAAGGATTTGCAGCCGAAAACAACAGTTGGAATAACACATGGGACGGTACCCACCCGTTTTCAGCATTTGACAATCAGAGTTGGTCTGTAGTGTCAAGGGAGAGTAGTTCTTTGGCGAATGCCTTGGGCGCTCTGGAGATAGCATCTCCACCCTGGCCAGTTGCTCTTCGAGCAGATGCTGCAGATGTGGCGCCGTCTATCGTCAATGGCCAAGGCTGTCAATTTGGGGGATACACGTTTCCTGGACCTGTTGCAAATGAAATGAGTACTTCACCAGGTATGGAAACAGAGGCCTCTCCAACTGAACAGGATCCACTATCGTCAAACACCACTTCCGCAAGGCGGGGTAGACAAGAAGTTGACATCAGGCTCATCGTGACAAGCAAATGGATGCGTACCGCCAAGATAGATCCAAACAACAGCCTAACTGAGGGCATCCATCAGAAAGGCAAACGGGGTGTGAAAGCGAGTGCTAAAGGAAAGGAACATGCAGGCTAGATTAGAGTCACTTTGTCATTCTGAAACATGTACTGTAGAATACAAGATTTGGTTTCACCCTTCTGCTTCCTCTGAGCCAAAGACAACATTTCTCTGCAGTGACTTGTTAAAAATCAAAGACGAAGCAGAGCACGGGGGTTAGGTCACATGATGCATGGAGAGCGGATGGGATTGTTTGTGAGTCTGAGTGATTGGACATCGGGTGGAGGAGATCTTGTTAGTTTGGGTATAGGAATAGTCGTAGAAACAGGCCAATAATGTTCTTTGTTGACTCCCAAGTCGGATGGACTCCGTCACTGCGACGCTTTGCGGCTTCGGACTCTGGTACAAGTTATTGAATGGACAGTGCAGTTTGTAGCAACAGTTTGGTTTATCTAGGCTGGACAAAAAGACTGGAAAGTGATGGTTGTGGTTCCTGGATGCGCTCTGTGATACCTGAGTGAAGATGGAAGTGGGAGATGCGAAGAGACTACATGGCGGTTATGAAAAACATGAACCGAAGGCTTGTCAATAGTAGCACTTTTCACACTTTTTCAACTCAAATAGTTGAGTGTCAAATTTGCAACAGGATGATCATACACAATACTATGGCTTGTATCTGGAGTATCTAAGTGATCGGATACGTAGAGGAGGTCGGAGAATGCAACGAAGATGTTGGGCATTAAGCGCTGGTCACGTAGACGCTGATGCACCTGTGACAGTGACTCAATTACTCCTCTTACGCTCTCCACGTCCAACTTGTGCCCATCAATGCCAAGGGCCAAACTGTATTACACAAAGGAAGAACAGGTAGCAGTGAATAAGGAAAAGTGTAGAAGATACTATTTGAGGTGCGACAATCAGACTTCAGTTGCGTACTGGGAGACTGACATGAACTATCAGACACAAGGAAAAGATTCTTGCTGATAGGTGTGAAGAGATGAAAATTAAACGACGTAGAAGGTTGAAGAAAGCACAGAGATGGTGAGCAGACTGTAATTGTGTGTATGTTGATGACAGCATGCTAGTGACGCGAAGAATACTGACAAGGCTGGCTATAGCTTCGCAGATGGTGCACGCCATCTGAAAATAGCGAATGGGCTAGCCTTCAGACTGCAGAACATCGTTACTACAAGGCCTCAAGCCCACCTACATCACCTTTGTCAACTCTTTATACGTTCTGCACCTGGACCGCACTCGATCTTTGAAAAACTGCTGCATGAGGTGGGGGACCTGAGGTCGTTACTACAGAAACATGGCCATATCATGCTCAATGCATATGGTTATGCAAATGAATATCGCCGCATCGAGAAAATCGACACCTGCCTCACCCTGGTTGAACAGTGCATCACCGATATCTTGCTGGCTTTGATGGAGGGGAGAGACTTGCGTAAAGAGTTGGATGAACATGGTTTGCTGTTTCAACAGCAGGAAGCTTCTGATTTTCTGTTAGTACAAGGGAGGTAAAGTACGGCTGCTATTAAATCGGCGAGTTCTCTCTAGATGAGCGACTCTGGGGGGCATATAATGATGTATGTTGTCTGTGTCCAAGTCAGTAAGTGTGGGATTATAATCTGAATGCCTTAGCATGATAATCAATGATGAGGCGAGCGCAGCGCTGCATAAATCCAGATGATGATAATAATCCAAGTGGCTTATAATAATCCAAGTGGCTTATAATAATCCAAGTGGCTTATAATAATCCAAGTGGCTTATAATAATCCAAGTGCGTTATTATTCTGCCGTCATTGTTTCAGGTGCACGATAATAAAATGAAGACTCGAGTGAGTGACTCAGAGCCTGAGGTTGTACATTGCCAGTGACGGTACAGGTACGAACACATACAGACAGGAGGGATAGTGAGGTATATAATGTGTGCTGATTATGCCACACTGGCATAAATAGTTATTTATGACCAGGAAGTGTAATCGCACTCCAGTTATTATTACAATGACCTGGGGGATTGTATTTCTTGTGTTTTATACCCATTTCCGGTGTTAACACCACGTGACCTCCCCTTGGGCTGTGTTGCTATGTTGCTATATTTGAATCCGACTGTGCCCGCTAAGGGCAAGGTCAAAGACCCCAACGGACCATACTAGTACGTGTTACCGTCCTCGTCCCCTGTCCGCAACGACTTCCTCAAAATACCAGCATTCAGAACTGGTGAAAACTGCATGCAAAGGAACAAAGTGCAAGTTATATTGAGCCCTGTGGTGCTGCTCAGTTCCTGTTAGGTCGCATCAGCCAACTATCACTAGAAGAAAGGAGAACGTTTCTTGCAGTGGCACATTGGCGCTTATCGATGCTATTGTAAGTCTTATTTCCATGAATGAATTGCCTTCACTGACAGTCTATCGCTCGGACCATATGCTTCCGGATAGTATGATACAGATATCAAGTACTGAAGAGGCTGTCTTTTTCCGCAGTTTGTAATTCAGAGAGGGAGAGGCTCGATTACTCAGTAAGTTGTATTCTGTTCTATATAACTGTTCATCAGGACAAGAAACAAAGCCGGGACCAAGTAGCCCAAGTGGGAGTACAACAACCGTCGCAACGCAGTTGATGTCAGCTTCGATGTTGAGGTACTACTGCTCTCTCTTCTCCTATATTTCCATTCTCACTACCTCTTCTGTTTTGTCCACTTGTCTGACCGAACCTCCTACCCAATTAAAGTAAAGGTCTCCACCTCCGAACGAATCTCTCACTATCTAAAGTTCCGCAATCCGCCCACATCAATGTTCAGCCATCCTTGGACTCCAGATGCCAAAACCCTGTTCGCAGCTGAAACGTGCTTATGTGGCAGACAAACATAAAGGAGACGCGCTTGAGGACACGAAGCGAGTGTCGGAATCTGATGGGAGAAACAGGGGTATGACAGCAACAAAGGGTGAAACCGAACCGAATCAGATGCATACACGAGCGGAGAGTGAAAAGCACGCAGTCTTTGATTTCCAGGTGCCTTTTTGCTTATTGATATTTACTAATGACATAGAAGCACACGGAAATGAAAGAAACCGCAAGTCCTTGTGAATTTGAGGTCGCTCTCACATGCTGTTAAGGCAACTGAAGGTGTGGATAGGCCTTTCATGGCGTTTTGATTGAAAAGAATATGTCTGCGATAGCCTAGGTAAGGCTCCAACTGTAATGTATATGTATACACTCAATGGAGTAAATATACAGTTACAGTTGTATACCGTGTATATACAGTATAAACTGTATACCTATACATTTTGTATACAGTTGTCCCCAACTACTATCAGGTATCTGCATCTACAGCCAGCAGTCCATTGTCCCCATGCTTCCTACACTTCTCAACTGGCAGATTCATCTCAAAAAGCCCGCTGTGAATCCAAGTCTTTGTCAGTAATGCTTGAGTAACTGTTTTGGCCTTCAGTGAGCTTCAGAGGTCAGTACAGATGTGGTGTGACTTTGAGAAGGTTCATTCGACTGAAACACTGGGTCCTGGGATGGCAAGGTAATCCCAAGCCATGCATGCAATAGTGGGGAACTGAGGAGCACTGGCAATTTTCTGGCAATGTCATTAACTGCATTATGGATTAACCAGTGTTTAGGCATACCTTCCATGACTGTAAAGGATCCATTAGCCTTGCAAGCCTCTCTTCATCCGACTGTAAACAAGATTCACCACAGAAAGCAAAATAGTCATCTATCTCTGCTTCGAGTTCTTCAGCAGGGGATGACATCATTGCTGTAATTGCTGACATGGCATACTAACCTTGCTTCTTAGCTGCCTTTTCAGCCTCGACAGCTGTCACATAGGCGTCAATTCCTTGCTTTTGATTTGTATCCTTGCATTGGTGGCTTGAATTTGCTGGGAGAATGTCATTAGGATCAGGCATATCCCTAGGCATGGTAGTGAAAAGTTTAACAGAGAGTTGGTTTACTCAGAGTCCAGCTATATAGCCAGCCACCAACTGTGCAGTATTACAAAATCTGATACATCTGTCTCAATTTGGTGGCCATATACGCTGGTACTGTTACCTGGGTACCTCCTGGTACCCAACTGTATAAACCATCTATATACTGTATATTTACTGTATACCCATGTTTTCCCAGCAGACCCTATACATATATGGTTACAGTTACAGTTATAACCATATATATACAGTATATAGATGGTACAGTTGGAGCCTTAAGCCTAGGCCCTGTACGCCGATATCATCGAATCGATGCTAACTCAATCTGCTAATGGTGTGGTGATGCATCAATATCAGAAGCTGAATGCATTCCAGGCATATTGGAAGCTAAATACAAAGTGTTAAGGTAGACATAAGGTAGAGAAAGGACGAGCTGATGGTCACATGACCTTCATGCTTCTATGATCTCACCGTCAGCTCGTCTCACCAGGCACGCTAGTTCTTAGGATTTTGCGCTTGGTTGGGTGTTTCACACGTCCTAGGTTGGGAAATATCTCTTTGCTTCCTGCCTCCTGTCGAGGGCCTTGGCTGACAGTTCTGAGATGACGTCCCTCTAACGTCTGGGGTCCCTTGTCTGACTGGCGACTGCTATTGTCATATCCCATATACCTTAACCTGCTCCTGTTCAGGAGGGTTACCTGTTGAGTAATCACTCATGGGGGCATTTTCTCGCTTGTACCACAGTACCTGAAGGTTTCCGTTCCTTGTTTCTTGGCTGCTGGGACACCACCTGGTTCTCTTACTTATTCACTATGGTTCTGCCTGCTTGTCACAACTCTGTTTGCGGTCCTACATGTCACCCACTACAGTGCTTTATGTTTGTCTCAATTAGTGATGTTATTGGCTTGGCTCAAGCCGCTGGGCCAGCCAGGCCAAGCCAGCTCAAGCCGTGGCTTGATGGGCCATGGCTTTGGCTCATATTGGCTTCTGGCTTACCATAATATCCTGAGCCTGAGCCAG